>CAUYRH010076472.1:0-16153 GCA_963574655.1 Perodicticus potto | reverse complement strand
ATTAATCCATTTGTGTATTGATGGGCTCTTGGGCTTCTTCCATGACTTAGAAATTTTTTTAATCTTCTCCTATGGAATTGTTTTGAAATATGCATTGTATGTATGAGGGAAAGGAAATTTAATTCCTTGTTCTCTCAGATGTTCCAAAGTTGTAATACCATTAATATTAACAAGGTGAGCCATTAGATAGAGATTTAGGAGTCTCAGAAATTATTCTTCTCCAAGAAGAAACCCACTTGGGGGAAGACTGGATAAACTATGCAATTCTCAGAAGTTAATTATCGTAAGACAAAAGGGGTAGAAATATTGGTATCATTGTTTTTTAGTTATCATCAGTTATATATTTCTCTTATTGAACTTGTAAATTTCTCTTTCTGCCTCCTGTTTATCTCTTTCGCTCTCTTTCTTCCTCTCTCCCCCTCCATTTACTTACCTGTCTACCCACCCATCTAATGAATCTATCGATATTGATCCAAACATCTTTCCATCTGTCTTTTGCTTTGCTGTTCAAAATGTATCAGATGAAAAAAAGGAAAGAATGCATGTGTGTGGATTGTCTCTGTGTGACTCGATATAAAAATAGATATATAGATAGAAATATATGTGCAAATATATTTTTACACTCACAAACATAATTGCCTTTTCTATTTTATCATTACTTATTTATAACTACTTCATTTCTCTTCGTTTATGTGGAAAAAATTTTTAAAGAAACCATGATTGAGTGGTGGAAATAAACACACAGATAATAAGACAAAAATCAAGAATTTCTAAGGAAAGATCTGAGTTTATTTCTGAAAGTTTTCTTCTATATAAATAGTTTAATCACAGTACTCTATTTGAGAGCAGGAGTGATGTCATTTTCTAGCTCTGTAAAATTGGGCAGGTAAGTAACCCTGCCGTCCTTGGTTCTATTATCTGTAAAAGAGACATAATAATGGTAATTATTTCATAGAGCTATTGTGATGATTAAATGTGTTAATATTTGTAAAAATCTTTGCAGTAGTAGGGATGTAGGAAATTACATTACTAGCTATTAACTTATGGTCTGAATACTACACTCACAGAAATAAAAGCTCGTGAAAGCAAGAGATTTGCTTTTATGTTCATTGCTGTTTCCCATTACTAAGATTAGTGCCCCAAAATTGAAGGCATTCAATAATAAACAATAACTATTGTTTTGAAGAGGCAGAATAATGTCCTAGTTAAACACACTTATCCTGAAGACAGATATGCATTGAAATACTGAATCCAACATATATGAACCGTTTTACTTTTGCAAACTAATTAGCTCTGTGTTTGATTTCCCAAATATCTGAAATGTGATAATAATAGAAATTCCTGACTTATACTACGGAGATGATTAAACAAATTAATATGTGGACAGCCATGATCCATAGCGAGCGGCCTTGCTACCACATTACCTGATGCTGCAAGAGATTGCTCACGTAGCGTTCTGCAAGCATAGCAGGTGCTCCCCAGAGTTATGCAATCTAGCAGTTTTTGTAATGTCTGTATAATATTTAACCATTATTACCTGCTGGAAGTCAGGAATAAAGTTAATACGCATTTTATGACCTAAATGATACTTTTAGAAGCCAACAGCAAAACATGTTTCATGAATTATTTACATAGGTATGTTATTCTTCAACAAAACAAATGGGTCTATTTTCAGTGAAATCTTTTTGCCTTGTTTGATCCTCTGGGTTTGCTTCCTGGTGCCTATTTGATTTTGTGTCCTTCTAAACAGGATTACCTTTTTTAGCTTTGGCTTGCATTTTGGATCTACATTTTTCTCATGTCCACATATTCCCATGATACCTTGATTCTTTCTTACCTTCTCCAGAAGATCAAACAGCTGCTGGCTACAGTGTTTTTGCAATGAATTTAATAAGATTGAGTGAACTTCTCTCCTATCTTTGTGTTTTGTCATGTCGGATTCTCCGTTGCCTACTACTACAGTTAAAATAATATTAATTTAGAGTTTTACCTTCAAACTATCTTTATTATTTTATAAGCTGTAAATTTCTTCTTTAGTTGTGATTTGAAGCAGTGGACAATTTTCTACACAAAAATATAGATTTCATTGTCGTTTAGAAACATCATATACTCTGGAAAAGGCAACTAACTAATTTGTTTTCCCATGGGCATAGATAATGAATTTGTTTCTTACATAGCCAACGATTTTAAAGTTGTTAACTAAATAAATTATTAAAACTCACTTCAAAATTAGGATTCTGAATCTGAATCTTATAGAAATTGTTGGACAGTAATTAATCTAAGTGTGTCCTGCTGTACATATCTCTGTATAATCTTATACAATTTGATTATTCTTTTTTTTTTATTAAATCATAACTGTGTACATTGATGCATTTATGGGGTTCAGTGTACTGATTTGATACACAATGTGAAATGCTTACATTGAACTGGTTAACACATCCATCTCAATTAAATCCTTTTAATAGTTTTGAAATGTACCATTGCATCATGCACATTAGGTGAGGTCCCCCTGATTATTCTTTTAGAAATATCTTTAGGAATACATAGAGCTTTGAAATCCCTGCTCATTAGAAATGACAGAGAGAGTCATAACCCATAAAAACTATTCCTATCCATACAAAGATATATTGGCAAAGGAATTTTCACTGTAGTTGAAATTTGAGAATAAGTTTTTTTCTGTGAACTTTAAGATCTTTGGTGAGAACAAATATCTGTTGCTGAATATATTGGTTGAATCAATACACCAAAAGATAGAATAGAGAAAAAGGATACTTTTTCTCCCTGCTTACTTATTCTTTTGACAAATATTTTTATAACTATTATTTTATCCAAATACTTGTGAATCATTAAAGAAATAAGATTTCTGTACTTTTTTTTTTTTTTTTTTGAGACAGAGTCTCACTTTGTCTTGGTAGGGTGCTGTGGCATCATAGCTGACAGCAACCTCAACCTCTTGGGCTCAAGCAATTCTCTTGCCTCTGCCTCCCAAGTAGCTGGGACTATGGGCACTCACCACAACACCTAGCTGTTTTTAGAGAGGAGGTCTCACTCTGGCTCAGGCTGGTCTTAAACCTGTGAGCTCAGGCAATCCACCTGCATTTGTCTCTCAAGTACTGAGATCACAGGCGTGAGTTACCACCCCAAGCTAAGGTTCCTATTCTTGTAGTTTGCAATTTATTGGGAGAACACAGAAAATGAATGTTAATAAATACATAAATAAATAATCATATACTATATTAGAAGATGATAAATGCTATAGAGCAGGGATAAAATAACTTGATCAAATTCAGAGATGTTTGCATGCCTGTTTGTAGAGAGGAACTTGCAATTTAATGGTTAGAATGGACTTTGTTAAGATTATATTTAAACAGTAACATTAAGTAGAATAAGTGTTAGAATAATGGGAATTGTTAGAAGATTTAAAAAAAATTAAGGGCAAAGTTTCTTCACCAGTAACCTCACAAGCCTGTTTACAGAACACTAAGGAATGTGTTATGGCTGCTACTGAAAGAGAAGATTAAATCAGGATCAAGGAGGACTTTTTTTACCATTGTAATTGGCATTTGTTTTAAAATAAATGATATTATTTGTGTAGATAAACTTGATTTCATGACTTTCATTTTACTAAGTTCATACTGGTTACTCTATGCAGATAGATTGATGGGGAGGAAGGGGAGAGGCAATATTTCAAGAGTAAAAGAACAGAGATGACTTAAAAACATAGTAGTTAAACCCATGTGAGGAAGCGTAATATTGCTTCTCAGCCCTTGGCTAAGATCAAGTGTAGAAATCATAATATCTTGGACCAAGGTGCTAGCAGTAGTTTCAGTGAGCTATTGTTATACTGTGGATGTATTTTAAAAATGAGGCCAATACTATTAGCTGATAAATCGGATAGAGGTAAGCCTGACTCTGATAGGCATAGGGGATGAGGATAGAGTGGACATCAATTGAGAATGAGAACATTGTGTAGATGCAATTGTTTACCAACCACCCACAGTTCACATGGTTCATTTTCTCCCCTTAGGACCATACACATTGAATATTAATGTTGGAGAGTTTTTCACTACAGATATGAGATTTCAAACAAATGCAGTAGGTAAAATCTAAAACTCATAAACTCTTCTTTTTCTAGTGGGAAGTGTTATTAACACAGTCACTTGTGGAAGGATTAACAGTGCTACTGAACATAGTACTATTTGAGGGATAAGTCTGTATTATCTCAGCTTTGACTTCAATCACTCTATTTGTAGGCAGAGTTGTTCTTATTCGAGAGAAAAGCAAGAGTTTTGTTGAGAAATGCTTCTTTAAAGAATACTTATGAATTATCCAGAAACATTACAGTGCCATATCTTTTTAACTCCACAAACTGAAGGCTTAAAATTAAATGACAAAACTCCAAAAAAGAATGAACCCTTCCTAGAATAAAAGAATCATATGACTATTTGCATCCATGAGGGCACAGCAGCAGCAGCAGGAGACCATCTGCATGAGGAATATGGAGGAACAAGTCCAAAAGTTTTAGCAATGTTACTGGTCAGGTATGTGTTGAAGTGGTGAAGGAATCTCTCTTTCAAAGCAATTCTGCACTATCAGCCAATTCTTACCAAGGGATTTTACCAAGTGCAAGGTCATGGTCTGACACAGATTGCAATGAAGAAAAGAGAAAGCCTAACACCAAACTTTACTGGGCCTTCTTCCACTATACTGCTACAGGTACCTGGCAGCAGGACAAACACGTGGAGAAAGACCTTCAGAGGCACAGTTGCAATAGTAAAGACAATACCTCAAGGACCCACAAATCCCAGAGATCCAGCTCAGCAGTAAATTAGATTGTCTCAAGCTTTCACAGAGGAAAGAATGGGAATTTCCTGGAAGTATGTGTGCCTATATAAACTATTTATAAATATGTATATTTATCTATATATATGTTATTTAAACAGACAGAGGGAGTAGTTATGACTTATATCAAAACTCTGCAAAATAAGAATGAATCCTTGGAATCCTAAAATTCAAGCATTGAATATGAACTACAAAAGTTTTATCAGAAACTTAATGAATAAACTATAACAAATTAATGAAAAAGTAAACTAAGACCAATGACAATGGAAGTAACTGTAGAGGGACATGATAGTTTAGAGACAGGGTTTCAGTATGCTACAAAGCAGTGAAGATATGAATCCTAACCCCAAGAGCAGAATAACAACAAAAGAAAAAAATCAAGTCAAAGCTTAAAGAATTATTTGTTCCTTGAAAATCTAGACTGTTGCCCTTTTTGCCGAAATACATATGGTATGTATTTGATAGGACAATCTGGTTGGAAAATCTTCAGTGACATGAGAAAATAGAACACACACAGCAGATCAATTAACTGAAGTGGATGTTAAATTTGAAATTTTTGAGAGGTATCTGTGCAGCATTTAGCAGAGACTAAAACAAAAAGCAAGGAATCCTCTGGATTTTTGTTAAGGGGTATGCCCATTGGAAAGAATTCACAGATCTAGGAGCTAAAGCCCTATGATGACTGGATAGCACCTGCATTTCTGCTCCAAATCTTGCTCTGCATGGCAAGAAAATTTATTCCTACTTTAGCCTATGATCAACAAACTAAGCCATCTGGGCTCCAAATCGATTACATGCTTTTTTCAAAAACAGAACTGATGATCGAGTATCCTCAAAAGTGGATCTAATAAGGAAAAAAAAATCACTAAAAGAAGCTTTTTGAAAATTTGCATTTTCACCATTTGTCTCTATACCAGAAAGTAAAATACCTGACCGAGATTTTCTATCCCATCTCCATGTTGAAGGGCCATATTGGGAATACAAGAATGGAGGTAACTGATGAGAAGGGGACCTTCTTCCTCCCCATACCTTCCTTCAAGAAGCTTATGAAGTCCTCCCCCCAGCCCCCCACTCACTAGTTTACAGAGTGGGATTTTCTTGGACAACCCCATTCCCCAGTAGCACTGATGTCTGTCCACACATGGATTTTCCTATCATTCTTGTTCAAACCAAGGATTTCACTCCCTACAAACACTTACTGAAAGGAGAAAAGAGTCTTTTATGAGACTGAATTCTGCAGGTGAATCTTCTTCTGAAGATACAGAATCCAAGCTAGTTAAAAGTAGCAATGATAATCACATGTAAAGTCATGTTTTATATAATGATTCCATCTTACATAGACCCCTCATTCGTTGCAACCACAGATTCTAATGCTTTATCAAAGTGATCACTAGGAAAATGTGATGTTCTTGATAATGTGTAAATATTGGGAAATTTCCTGTATTACTCTGCTTGGTCTGATTTAATCTGTGTACTAATTTTAAACTATAAATTGAATCATAGATAAGGTATATTAAAAATGTATGTTGACATCGCAAAGCAAAGAATTCAAGCAATAAATATTTATATCTCTTTTCTTAAGTTGTTTTGTGTTCTTTCTTTTACTTTAACAGCTATAAATTGGGTGACTATCCATTTGCTCAATTAAAGCCTGTATCAAATTGTAATTTTTAGGACAAAATTTTATAATTAAAGGTGCCTTATTAATTAGGATTGTATGAGTGAATTATTTCCACTTTGATGGATTCTGTAGGTTGTATTTTATTGCAAGTATTCGGTCATGATGTGAGTAAATAGCTAACTATAACCCAAATATAATAGGCATTTCGCATGTGTAAACAACTATTTTAAACTGTACAGGCCATTTCTGTTTTCTAAAACTTTATAAAATAATTGTGAAAGCTCTTGAACATTACCTAAATATTTTTCTTTGGTTTAAATAAATGAATACGAGTCGGAGTCCCTAGAAAAATATTATAATGGAAAAATAATTCTTTATTCTTTCAGTGAAGTGATGACTTAGAAGAAATCACCTGCCTATAGACCCAGCTTTGCATGTCAGAAAGCTTCCAAGAGCTTGACCTACAAATAGGTCTGTCACCTTCCAAAAACTACTTCCTTTGGAAAAACTGAAGCTCTAGTGATCATTTTATATCTCACCTAAGAACCCTTTTCATTTTAGTTCATTGTAATCATCTCAAATTGCAGTTTCACACCTTAGCTTTGAGTCTAAAAAGTAAAATACCTTGCTACAGCCTACGCTGCCTTTATCCACTTACAGGCCACATTAGACAGAGGCTTTACATAACTTCTGTCCTTGAAGCATGGATGTATCTCCCAGAAGGGAGGGGAAAGTAAGAACGGCTACCTGTGTAGCCGGAGAGGAGAAAGGCGAGTTTCCAGCCAGAAGAAGGGACATGGGAAACACTGGTCTCAGCTCACCTCCTCGAGAGAATTATGATTCCTTAGGAAGAGAGAAGAAATGACAACAGGATAAACTAATCTGAGATGAAAGACGTGTAACTGATGTTTGAGTAAATGTTATAATCTTTAAAGTGACTGGTATCCCTAAAAAAAAAAAAGGTGGATATGCTTGTAAATGCTTTGTATAAACAAAAGATTGTCTGTTAATAAGACTGGAATTGGGGAAAATTTGAAAGACAAACTCAAAAATGTGATGTTTCTGCATGTAAAAGAAAAATAAAATGTTAAATTAGATGTTTAAGCATATTTGTTTAGAGTTGAATTAGCTTTTACCTTTTTATTTAAATTTTGAAAGACTGTGAAATAAACATCAAAAAGACATATTTCTAAATTATAAGCCATGAATTAGTTTCAATTCAAATCTACAACACTTTTATATATGTTGCCTTGGGGAAGTTATCAAATCTCTTGGGGTTTCATTTTTCTAATATGAAAGATAGATATAATATTAAAAATGTTGTACCTGCTTCATAAGACTGTTGTAAGAATCCATGACAATAATATATCTAAAGCACTTTCCAAATTTAAACGACTACCAGTTTTAAAGCATAATTATTTATAAGCCCTATTTTATATCACTTGTACTACCAGGGAAAGCATTACTCACTATCAGCATATTAGTTCATTTTTCTTGCCAAAAGAAGTTGTGAGAGGAGTTGAAAATTTTACTTAGCATGCTATAAAATATTTTTTATAGATTTTGAGGGGATTTATACCATTTACACAAACTACAAAAAATGACCAGAAAGAGAGCCTTCATCTTTCTATGAGGTTTTTAAATTTGATTGTATTATCTCTTTTTAACAGATTTATTATAGCATTTATATGCATCAAGTGTTATGAAGGAATATTACAATTTTCTAACTAATTTGGGCTACAAAGTCTCCTTATTAACTAAAATAGATACAAAAATACCGTGTTAGTTAAATGTACATTTTTATTACAGCCTCTTCTCTTATAAAAATCCAAGACATTTATTTACTCACTTGAAGTTAGTGATTAATCACTTCTTTACAAGGAGAGAAGGCAATGTGGGTTAAAAAATCTAGATTTACAAAGCTCTTACATTTAGGTAAATCTACAATCATTATCATTTCAAATGGCTAGAAAAGGCTGCCAAATCAAAAGTAACCTCCTCAAATAGCAGTGCATCAAAATCCTGTCTGCTAGAGACATCTTGTTGAGCTAAAGTATTTCTCTGAAAAGCTCCATATACATTCATTATATTAGTCATTTAGCAAATAATTATTGAATAAGTACTGCATTCTCAACACCAAGATGACAGGCTATGCTTCCTGCCCTTTAGTTTGCAGCATTGGGTAGATTTTGGCATTTGCATAAAGAATGCCTAAAGATGTGGCTAGTCCACTAATTGTAGTCCCAAGAAGAGAGAGTGACTGCGTTGCTGCAGAGGGTCACAGACATTCTTGCAAAGGTGACAGTTAATCAAGGTTTTGTCTAAGAAAGTGGAACATATGTTCAAAGGCACTGAAGCATGAAAATCCCCATGAAATGTGTTCGGTAAAATGACAGGTAGTTCACAGCGGCTGCAGCATAGAATTCTTGGTGAGAGCAAAATATAGGGCTAAAATATGTATTTGATCAAGCAAACAAGGAGGCAGCAGTAAAGAGATCAAAGTCAAGAGTGATCTGACCAGATTTGCATTTTAGGATGTTATTTTGGCAACAGAGTTATCTGATTTGTGAGTATAATTGGATAGGGCTGTGCTGGAAATGCCCAAGGTTAAGTGCTGTGAGAAGAGAACCACAACTTGGAGATCGAATGCTTGGAGTAGAAAGGAGACCTTGCAAAAGTTATGAGAAAATATAGAAAATGTTTTCCTCAAAGCATAAATTGTCCTAATGTCATTGTCATATCACACAGGATTAATTTCAGCTGTTATTACTTCTTCTCTCACCATAGATTCACCAGGGGACTCCCTGTCTTTTTCCTGGGCTAGACTACATGGTTCTTCTTTGGAATTTGTGGGTTTAACATTCCTGGTTTCAGCTGTGATTGAAAGAGTGAAAATCCACATCAAGTAGTAATTTTCTACACAAACTTAAGGACTTCAAGGGTAATAAACAAAAGCCAGTCACCAAGGGACTGTACTTGGCCAAATCTACCATTTTATATGTCAATTTAACTTTTTAAAAAAGTTCCGTCAATCTTTAAGTAAGCTATATTACTGGGAAGTGATTTATGAAAAAACAAACAACAAAAAGAGAAATCGACAAGCTAAGAAACAAAAGTCAACTTTCTTTTTGTTAATGAAGTCATAAACACACAGATCATGTATACATTAATGCATTTATGAGGTACACAGTGTTGATTTTAAATACAATTTGTAATGCTTACATCAAACTCATTTACTTAATTACTGTGTTAAGACATTTATGCTCTATGCTTAATAGATTTGATATGTACCTTTCCAATATGCACCATAGATGTGGTTTACCCTTCATCCATCCAACCTCCCCCTCGCCTCCCATCTCCCCCCTCTTCCCTCATTCATCCTGGGATGTAGTTGTGATTTATCTTTCATGTGAAAGTATCAGGGATTATAAATTGGTTTCATAATAGTACTGAGTACATTGGAAACTTTTTCTTCCATTTTCTTTTTCTTTTTTTTTTTTTTTGAGACAGAGCCTCAAGCTATCGCCCTGGATAGAGTGCTGTGGCATCACAGCTCACAGCAACCTCTCCAACTCTTGGGCTCAAGCAAGTCTCCTGCCTCCGCCTCCCAAGTAGCTGGGACCACAGGCACCCGCCACAACTCCCAACTACTTTTTGGTTGTAGCCGTCATTTTTTCTTGGCGGCCCAGGCTGGATTCAAACCCGCCAGCTCAGGTGTATGTGGCTGGCGCCTTAGCCGCTTGAGCCACAGGCACGGAGCCTTTTTCTTCCATTCTTGAGATACTTTATTAGTAGAATATGTTCCAGCTCCATCCTATAAACATAGAAGAGGTAAAGTCAACTTTATGTTATTAAGTAAAATATAATCCTCAAAAAAAAAAAAAAGAAAAAAAACTATGTAATAGGGTGAGTGATAGAAATAATAAAGAATAGCTGGGCATAGTGGTGCCTGCCTAGAGGACTAGCTAGTTCCTACTGGGAGTCCCAGGCTAAAGATCACTTGAGCTCAGGAGTTCAAGGTTATGGTTACAGTGAGCTATGACTGTCACACTTCACTCCAGCCTGGGTGACACAGTGAGACTCTAGTTCCAAAAAGAAAGAAATTGAGAGAAAGGGAGATAGAGCGAGAGAAGAAACCTAAACCTTCATTGTTATAATAAAGAAATAATTAGTGAAAGAATTTACATAATTTCGGAATGAAATCTGTAAATTAAAAGGATTTTTGAGGTCTATGAAATATAAAATATATTCTGTGTATTTTAAAATAAAACATGATACAGCTTTAACTAGTTTGTTATTAGCTTTAAGGAAAAAATACATTGTTTTAAAACCAGGACAATCCAGAAGCTTTTTTTTTCACCAGTCTAAGTGTTTATTTGATTTTCAATCTTTTAATTTTTATATTGCTGCTTTAAACAGAATATTTGTGTCAATATTACATGGTTTTTTAAGTTAAAATAATACACATATTTCAAAATTACATCAAATTTGACTTAGAACAGATGAGTTATTGAAAAAATAAAGAGTAGAGTACTAATTAAAATTATCTGGAAGAATGCCCAGAATAATTTTTTTTAGCTTATTCATTGAAACTAGTGGCATAGCTAAGCTATTGATGGTTATAACTCGCAAGCATTTTCCTTAGCTGGAGAATAAGAATGAATGGCTATGTTTCTATGAAAATGATGGTCTGCCTCACCTCCATATCCCTGGGTGAAGATTCAGGGGAGTTGGGCAAAAGCATTCGGAAACAGGTGAGTGAAAAAGAACTGATGCTTAGAGAAGCTAAAATAAATATATGAAAAGATACTTAATTCACAAGGAAAACCAAATGAGAACAATATACCATTTTCCCTTTTCCCCCACTTGCTTTATTTGGGTCAGTAAGGATTTAACAGATTTGAAGCACCTAGTTGTCAGCTAGAATGTGAGCAAAGAAACATTCTCATACACGTCTGGTAATGTTACAACAGCATGAATATTGAAGACTGATCCTTTCGATTCATGGGAATCGTGTCCTTTATTAGTTCAAAGAGTGAACTGGCAGATTGAAGAAAGTTGGGTTCAGATGGTTCTTCTAGAAAGAGGTAGGAGTTTCTTGTCATTCTCAGCCACATCATCCTTGATAGGGTCACTAATGCAATTTGTGGTTTACGGTGTTTTGATGCTAACGTATTTATGTACATAGTTTATTTTTGTCATGATATCCTTTCATTTTTGTGCGTTTAATATCACTTATAATTACAGCTCGTAAGTTATCTTAACACTTAATATTTCACATTTGATATTATTTTTATGCATATACCTTATTCCCTGAACTAGAAGGGTTACTCCCTAAAGGCCAGAAATTGATCTTAGCTATTTTAGTAAAGCCCTATAATAACTTAGCACTTCATGTAAATTTACAACGAGTTGCTGTAGTTTGAATAAGTCATCGCTTTTACCCTCAAATGTTTTTTAGGATTATTGTTAGAATACACTAGTAGTCTGATAAAAAGGAAAAATGCACAAATCCTTGAAGAAATATTTTGAATATTCACTGCTTGTCCACAGTGTGTGAGATGCCGGGGATATAACTCTGTATCAAAGTACGCAGGGTCCTATTCATAATTTCAGAGATCAGAAAGATGCTGAATAATCACCATACTTGATATTTAATTAAAATTGAGAAAAGTTTACTGAAGGAAAGAAACACAGTTATGTCATGGAGTTTTAAATTCTTGATTATTTAGTGAGGGAAAATAGTCTTTTAAAACCAAGACGTCTCCATTCTTGCAAGTTAAGGAACCAAAGTGTTTGTCTATCCCTATAATATTCTGAAATTAAAAAGAAATAATAATCCAGGATTTTTTATTTTACGTTTATGCACTAAATTTATTTCTTTAGGAATTTCCATTTTATCCCAATGAGAGAACCACACTACACCTGGTGCATCTGGGGACTAGGGAGACCGGGCAAACAGAAACTCACAGTTTGGAGCTATTGCTGTGCTTACTGTTATTATTTTATTTCCTCTTTTCATTAATTAATTTTTTATTTTAAATTGATAGACAAAAATTGGATATATTTATCATGTACAAATGATGCTTTAAAGTATGAATACTTTGTGGAATGGCTACAATGAGCTAATTTTCAATGCATTACCCCAAGTGTTCATCTCTTAGCTGTACAATGGTCTCTAGAACTTATTCCTCATAACTGAAGTTTCATGTCCTTGGACAAACATCTAAGTCCCCACTCCACTCCAGTCCCTAGTAACCCCCATTCTCTTCTCCTCTACTTCTATGAGTTTGACTTTTTGACCTTCCCATGAGTGAAAACATATGACATTTGCCTTTCTGTGCCCAGCTTCACTTTGCTGTGTGGATGCCAGGGCACCACATTTTCTTTTTTACTCCTCCATTGCTGAACGCTTAGTCTGATTCTATTTCTTGGTTATTCTGAACAATGTAGCAATAAAAATAGGAATGCAGGTATCTTTTGACTTTACATCATCTGGAGATATACTTAGTAGTTCTATTTTTTATATTTTTTAGGAACTGTTCTCCATAATGACTAATAATTTGCATTCCCACTAACGGTGTTCAGGGGTTCTACATTCTTCATCTCCTTTCCAATACTTTCCATGATTTTATCTTTTTGATAATAGGCTTTCTAACAGGAGTCAGGTGACAGCCCGTCGTGGTTTTAATTTTCATTTGTCTGTTAGTGACGCCGAGCATCTCTTCATGCACCTGTTAGCCAGTGGTATGTCTTTGTTTGAGAAATATCTATTGAGATCCTTTGCCCATTTTTAAACGGGGTTATTTGGTTTTTTGCTAATTAATTATTTGAGTACCTTATGTATTTAGGATATTAAGCTGTTATTGAATATACAGCTTACAACTTTCTTCTATTATTCCATAGGTTATCTTTTCATTTTGTTAACCCATTTTCTTTGTTGTCCAGACGCTTTTTAATTTAATGTAATCTCATTTGTCTAATTTTGCTTTTGTTGCCTATGATTTTGGAGGTTATATGTAAATAATTGTTATCCAGACCAATATTAAAGATCTATTTGCTATTTTTCTGACTTTGAAAGTAGGCAGGGTCCTAGAACACTTTCTCAATTTTGTTTCTCTCTGAATGAATACTGCCTGTGGAATACTAGCTCCAATGTAATAGATGAGCTGATATAAAAAGTCTTCCTTTGGCAGAGAAGGAAGACCATGTGTGGGGACCGTAAGACGGTGGCCATCAGCAAGGCAGGCAGAGAGGTGCAGGAGAAACCTCTCATTCATAACTCAGCTGATAGAGAGGAAATCTATCACTCGGCAGGCACTGCTTGCACAAATGAAAGGCCAGGTATCAGGAGAGGTTTCAGGGACACTTTAGTCTTGGACTTTTAGCTTCTACAACTCTGAGAAACAGACATCTGTTGTTTAAACCAAAAAAAGAAGAAGAAGAAGAAAAATTCTTACTTCAGCTAAAGTGAGCCATGGTAAACCAAGGAGCGAAACATTCTGCCTTTTCAGTTAGAAGTGCTTGAAGATTATTAATTTGTCTTTTAGTTATCTCATCTATACTGAGGAAAGTTTTAAAGACTGAGCTAATGGTTTTCCAATATTCTGGTCAAAATTCCTTTTAAATATTTGAGTAACAAAAGTAAGTGTAGCTAATCATCTCATTTACATGTCAGTTTAAACACATGGTCAATCACATGTGAAGCTAAAGTACACTGGCGAGGAACTGCCGCCCGTGGTTCTGCCAAGATCCTTCACTGCTTGGCTGACTGCAGCCGCAGAACAGTGGAGCCGACTCCAGTAAGAAGAAATACATGAACACTTTGCCTCCTCATACCTTTGCTGCCGTCTGCATTTCACAACTCAGCTTATAGAGATGAAATCTATTACTCAGCAGGCACTGCTTGCACAAATGAAAGATAAATTTTTCCTCCAGATGGGACAGATCAGTGACACTCATTAAATATTAATGATGAAAGCTCTGGGAATCAGATATGTCCCTGACCACAGGTTACTCTTAACAGTGAAGCACAGTCAGTTAAACCATTTTTTTTCCGTATAAGATTTCCATCAAGAATGTTATGAAGGGAGAGGAATGCGTGATTAAAGATTCGAATGAGCAAAGATTTGGGGGAAAGGTAATCTTTCTGTCTTTCATTTTCTTTCATGTTTTGTGTTCCCTATTTGACATAAATTTTGCTGAGTGATGCAGTGTGCCTGATTTGATTTTTGAAGCTGTTCATGTACTCATAAGGGAAATTGCCTGGGAATAATGCAGGAAGTACACATTTCTTATTATATAATTTAATATACACTAGAGCAATAGCTGACATTTATATGACTGAAGTGATTAATTTATCCAAATATTTGATATGTGTTGAATGAATATTCCGAATCTAGTATAGTAATGAAGAACTTCACTTTCACTTGTTCGTATTTTATTATTTTGCAAACATTTCCTTCGCTATTATAAATCAACAGTGATTTTTAGGTTAATACCTCAGTAGATTGTGTACTCAATTACCATTAATTTGAATTTTTTTTATATGTAGTTTCATTTTATATAGAAACAAAGTTTATATTTATAAAACCTAAAGATGATAGAAAATTAAAATTATCTTATTCTGGCACCCTGATTATTTGTATTGTATCATATATATTTATAAACATGTATTTATGTATTATATATTTAATTATTCATCATTTACTTGAATATTGGAAATTTGTTGAAAATATTAAGATAATTCCAGTAGCCAAAATATAAAAAATTGTATATGAAATATCTTTCAATTATTTAAAAATTCTTCAAAATATTTTAGCTAGCATTAATTATTTTTGGTATGACCCAAAGTATTTTAATTACACTAAAGATCAAAAGTATATAATACTAACCCATGTTCTTAATAATGCTTCAGAAAGGAGAGAATCCCCTCAAAAGGAAGGCAAAAACATCAAAATCATTTCTACTTATAATTTTTGGTCACATTAAAGATGTCCACCCCATTTGCTAAATAAACAGAAAAACTAAACTTTCTTTTTCATTCATACTCTTCATTTATCCCCTTAACTAGGACACCTTCTTATAATTATTTTGTCTTTTGATATCAAAATATTTACAAAAATATATGATTTAATGTAATTGGATGATAATATCTTTGCTTAATTACTGTTTATTTAATGGAATATTTGGTCTAACATATATCTCTTCTCAGGAACATGATGTGCATGAGAAATTATCAGTCAGAAATAATCTTCATGAACTAACAGTGGGTTCCTGAGGCCCTTTGACTAGAGTGTGTTCAAGTTTCTGGTTGGAAATATCCACATAAGAATAAGTCAGCAAATTTCCTTTTGTTAATCAATATTTTATAAAATTCATGAACTCATTGTAAAAAATACAGACAGATAAGTTGTTAAAATTTATCTTGAAATATATTTAAGGTCTCACTGTTAGTAAGTGGAAAGACATAGATCCATTACAAGCATCTGCTCTTGAAAGATGTCAAGATAGTCTCAAACCCAATGCAGTTTTTTTTTTGTTTGTTTTTTTTTTTTATTAAATCATATCTGTGTACAATAATTCAGTCATGGAGTACAGTGTACGGGCTTCAGATACAATCAGAGATATTTTCATCAACCTGATTGTGATAGCATTCAAGAGACTTTCTCATTACTTTGTGAGAACAAT
>CAUYRH010076471.1:7500-10542 GCA_963574655.1 Perodicticus potto | reverse complement strand
AGTCTCCTGCCTCTGCCTCCCAAGTAGCTGGGACTACAGGCGCCTGCCACAATGCCCGGCCATTTTTTGGTTGCAGCCGTCATTGTTGTTTGGCGGGCCCGGGCTGGATTCGAACCCGCCAGCTCAGGTGTACGTGGCTGGCGCCTTAGTCCGCTGAGCCACAGGCGCCGAGCCTGAAATAGGATCTTTTCAATTACTCCCTTTACCAAACTGTTCCAAAGGTTCTTCTGAGTGCTAGCCTTGATATTTGTTTGTTTGTTTGTTTGTATGATCTATCTATTTAAAGACAAGGTCTCACTATGTGTAGTTTGTTGCTCAGACTGGTCTCCAACTCCTGGCCTCAAGTGACCCTCCTGCCTTGGCCTCACTGTTTGCCTTTTTTTTTTTGCAGTTCGGCCGAGGCCAGATTTGAACCCACCACCTTCGGTATATGGGGCTGGCGCCCTACTTGATGAGCCACAGGAGCCACCCCTGTTTGCCCTTTTTAATTTAAATCTTAACTTTTTTAATATTTGATATTACTTTCTTGGTCCATTGCTGCTTTCTTAGTTTTCTTACAATTCTAAAAATCTATGATAGGGATTTAAAACACTTCAGCAACATAATCCTTTTGAAATAGTATCTTAGATAAAACATCAAACTTTTTCTTAAATCTCTGTACAAATTTCCTAAAATGTCTTCATCTGTATTTTATCACTAATCTAAAAGAATAAATGAGTAACCCACAAAAAAGAGAAAGTTAATAGAAACCATCATTTCTTTGGTTCTCCAAATTCCTTAGATATATCTGTAAACACTGCTATATATTGGAATTCTTACCAACTCCAATACTGCACTAATAGTTTTCAGTTAATAGTTGTTTACTACTGATGGATTTTAAAAGACGGGTTCCCCATTGTTGGTGGGAATGCAAAATATGCCGCTTTTGAAAAGATGTTTGAGGAATACTTAGAGATCTAAAAATAGACCTGGCATTGCAAGGTTTAAGTAGACAAATGATATGATTGTGTTTGTGTTTTGGAAAGCATATCCCTGAAAGAATAAATCTGGGGTAAAGGAAAGCAAAACTATGCATTATGCATAGCATTGGTTTTTAGTTTAGATATTCTTCTGTGATTTAAATTGATAAACATGTTCAGAAAGACTTTGTTGAGTGTTTGTTTTTTTTTTTTTACGGAAATTCCCTCATTTTTTCTGGAGCCCATACTGATTTCCTATTACTGAATTTGTTTTTGTTCTAACCTTGAACGAACACTTATGATGTTTCAGGCATTATAATGGTGAACAGTATAGTTATCTTTATTTTACAGAAAAAAGAGAGATTTAGGGAGGTTAAATTATGTGCTCAAAACTGTCCAATTAATTAGTGATAAAGCTGAGGATAGAGCCTCACTGTAGCTCTGGGTAGAGTGCTGTGGCATCATTATAGCCCATAGCAACTTCAGTCTTTTGGGCTCAAGCAATCCTCCTGCCTCAGCCTCCAGAGCCTCAGTCTCCTGCCTCAGCCATACCACTATGCCCAGCTAGTATTTCTATTTTTGGTAGAGACAGGGTCTTATTCTTGTGCAGGCTGGTCTTGAACTCCTGGGCTCAAGCAATCTACCTGCCTCAGCCTCCCAGAATGCTAGAAAGTGTGAGCTACCACACCCAGCTTCTTTATGCTCCTTTTAGGCTATATTATCCCAATGCTACCTGAGGATAAAAGCTTGACTTGCATTTTATCTACCCTTTGGGGACCAGGAGAGCACCCACTTTCTAACACGATCTGCCTGTAGTTACTACTCAATCATACTTTGAATGCAAAACAGAAGCCACCTTCTGTGTTTTTACGATGTGTTCAAAGATTCTGAACCTTCTCCTTCCGGGTGTTAGCTAAGGGTGAGCTTCCAGCATTGACCCCATGTCAGCAAATTAGAAAACTACAGAACATAATGCAGATTTTACCGCTGAAAATAACCTTGGGAACAATTACTCCAGTGTTTCCCAAAGTGAACTCTAAGAAACAACATCATTCTGGGTGTTAAGTAATAGAAGGTTTCTGTGGTTAAATAAATGAGGGAAATACTGGATTAAAAGTAGTGGATGTTTGTTACCCTCTTTGTTATTTCTTTAAGTATTTGGTATACAACAGGTCCTTGAGTGACATCGTTTCATTAAAATTGTTTCCCTATAACCTTGATTAGGAAAAAAAAGTCAAATTCCTAAAGCGCCTCTGTCTATGTAGATGCATCTTCTGCCCACCTCTGTGTGGACTTTCTCTGGACATCACAGTTTCCTCCCTCATCCAGCTGTGTGTGAATGCCAGATAGAAGCATGCCTAAAACCTCTAAGTTTACATGAGCAGGTGTTAGGGGAGCAGGGGCATGTGTTTGGCTGGATTTCCACCTTGTACCCTGAACTACTGAGATGGGCTCTGGCCACCTGTAACCCAGAACTGAAATAGTTGGAGAAATAATCATCTTCCCTGTTTTTATTCATATTCCTTATGCATAGCTCATAATTCAAGATTTAATATCTGAAGTGTCTGAGTTTTTTATTTAGAAGTTTGGAGATGTCTTTATAACCAGAAATATGTCATAGGAACTTACCTCTGGTTTATATCGATCAGCCTATGGTAGAATTGGTTTTGTTACACATGTGCCATTTTCATCAGTCCATTTGACAAATGCAGCTCCACCTTTGCTCCAGCAAACTGCAGCTCAGTGAAACCAAGTGACTTAGACAACTCCAGAAGTCCTGCAGAGGTAGGGAGCCTGCCGCCTTCTGATTTCAACATTGTTCTTTTTTTAAGCACCAAAGGAGGCAAGACAAGCTTCATCTTTCCCTGCTGCACTCCTTTTAATGAAAGAAATTGTTCTGTAAAATTTGGATTCAATAGGAAAAGCACACTTAAGGAACTAAAAGGCCACAAGTGGCCTTAAGGCTGCAGGTTCCTCACCCCTTTGGGGCTGTGTTAGAAGAGAAGATCCACATGCTGATTGGCTCCAAGGAGGCAATTTCCCAGATAGCCACAAAGCAAGAAGGAAAACATCCCAGGAAGAC
>CAUYRH010076471.1:0-5000 GCA_963574655.1 Perodicticus potto | reverse complement strand
GATATGCTTTATTATATTTCATTTTGTATTCTATTTATGGGATAGAGCATCACTCTAAGGTCTGGACTGGGAGGGACACAGAACTGGTCTGGCTCAAGGAGGCCTTGAGCTCATGTTCAAGGGTATCTATGGTCTGACTTTGGTCTTTGGAAAGACAGTATTAGGAGGTCAGCACTGTGATATACGGCTGATTCTTTCCACATTTATTAGAAGTGGGGTCTTGCCTTTGTCTAGGCTGGTAAGGAGTTCCTGTCTTTGAAGGACCAATCTTCACACACAGTTTAGGAATTGTAGATGTGGGTCAAAGTACCCTACTGGGCACCACAATGTCTCCTGTCTTTCTCTTTTTTCTTTCTGTCTTTCTTTTACCCTTTGTTCCCAGTTTTTTCCTTTCACTTCCCTTTTTTTTCTTTATCATTTTCTTTTCATTCTCCCTTCTTGTTCTTTACCCTTCTCTTCCTTTTGGACCTATACCAAAAAGAAAATTAAACAACTATGAATAAGAAGAAAACATACACAAGGAGGAAACAACAGAAAAATTCTAGCAAAATGAAAAAACAGAACAGAGTGACCCCTCCAAGGGATCATGAGGTAGCTACTACAGAGGATTTCACCCATAAATGAATAATGGAAATGACAGAAAGGGAATTTAAAATATGGATGGCAAAAACATTGAAAGGAATTTAAGAGAAAGTGGAAAATAATCAGAAGGAAATTCAAAAACAGAACCAAATAATGGATGAAATAACTGAATAATATAGAAAGAATATAGCAGAGCTTAAGGAATTGAAGGAATCAATCAGGGAACTTAAGATGCAATAGAAAGTATCAGTAACAGATTAGACCATGGAGAAGAAAGAATCTCAGAGCTAGAAGAATCAAGCTAGAATCTCTTAAGCTAACCCAGGCATTTAAATTGGCAGAAAAGAAGAGATAAATATCAGAGTTATAACTTAGAGTATTATGTGAAGTCATGAAGCTTTCAAACATATGAATTGGTATCACAGAAGACGAAGAAGAATGACCCAAAGGTATGGAAACCCTACTGGAGGGTATCATAATTGAAAACTTCCCAAAGTTCACCAACATTTCTGACACACTTCTTTTAGAGGGATATTGAATCCTGAATTGTCTCAGCACAGAGCATCTCTGAGACATATTGTAATGAACCTGTCAAGATGAAGGAGAAAATTCTGCAAGCAGCCAGAATTGCATTCTAATTGACCTATAGGGGCAGATCCATCAGAGTGACAGTGGACTTTTCAGCTGATACCATTTTCAAGCCAGAATAGAATGGTAATCTACCTTTAACTTTCTGTAACTAAACAATTTTGAGCCCAGAAAGTAAACTCTATTACTGACATGCAAAGATTGAGGAAATTCACCATATGACTGGCTGTACAGGAAATGCTTAGACCTATTCTCCACAGTGACCATTACAATGGATAACCAGCAAAATAAACACATGGAAACTAAAGGACAAAAACCTAAATTCTGAGATGGTACAAAGAATAAAACTAAGCAATGGACTTTCACAAAATAAGGTGAATGGAACTCCACCATACTTATCAATTCTCTTAATAAATGTAAATGGCTTGAATTTTCCACTGAAGTGGCACAGGCTGGTCAATTGGATATAAAAAGCACAGCTATCCATATGATGTCTCTAAGGAACATACCTAACCTCAAAGGACAAAATAAGATTCATGGTAAAGGGTTGTAAAAACAATATTGCAGGCAAATGGAAATAAGAAGGAGGGGTCTCGATCTTATTTACAGATACCAATGGATTTAAAACAACTAAAATTAAGAACAAAAAAGATGGTCACTTCATATTGGTCAATGTGATACAAAAAAAGGACATTCTAAATATATATGCACACAACTTAAATGCTCCCAGATTTATGAAACAGACTTAATTAGTCTCAGCAATATGATATCCCATAACATCATAATGGCTGGGGACTTTAACATCCCTCTGGCAGAACCAGGTAGATGTTCTAAAAGTACACTAAACAAAGATACAAAGAACTTAAATGTGACCATAGAACAAATGGGATTAATAGACATACACAGAACACACCATCCCAAAACCAAAGAATATACATTTTTCTCATTAGTGCATGGTATTATACTCCAAAATAGACTACATCTAAGTATATAAATCAAACCTCAAAAAATTAAAAGAATTGAAATTATACCTTTTATCTTTTCAGATCATAAGCCAACAAAGGTGGAACTCAATTGTAACAAAAATTTTCATACCCATACAAAGGCATGGAAATTAAACAACCTTATGCTGAATGAAAGTTGGGAGAAGAAAGAGATAAAGGAGGAAATTATTAAATTCTTTGAACATAACAATGATGAAGCCATATTATTGCCTATATCTGAAAAACAAAAAGAGAGCACGTCAACAATCTAATCAATCATCTTTTTAAAATTTATTTTTCTTTTTTTAAATTTTATTTATTTTTCTCTAATGAATCATCTTAAAGAAATAGAAAAAGAAACAATGTAATTCTAAATCTAGCAGAAGAAAAGAAATAACCAAAATCAAATCAGAAATACATGAAATTGAAAACAAAAGAATCACTTAGAAAATTAGTTAAATAAAAAGTTAGTTCTTTGGAATGATAAATAAAATTGAATAACCATTGGCTAGATTAACCAGAAATAGAAAAGTAAAATCCCTAATAACCTCAACCAAAAATGAAAAAGAGGTAATAACAACAGATACTACAAAGATATAAGAGATTATCTCTGACTATTGATAAGAAACTATGCCCAGGAATTTGACAATGTGGAGGAAAAGGACCAATTTCTAGAAACACCACCTCCCTAGACTTAACCAGGAAGAAATACATCCCTTGACCAGACCAATATCAAGCACTGAGATTGAAGAAACAATAAAAAAAATCTTCCAACAATAAAATCCCTGGACCTGCTAGCTTCACACCAAAATTTTACCAAACCATCAAAGATCAGCTTCTACCTATACTACTGAACCTATTGCAAAACATTGAGAACATAGGAGCCTTCCCCAACATGTTCTGTGAAGCAAACATCACCCTGATATCAAAAGGAAAGGACTCAACTAAAAAGGATAACTACAGACAAATTTCATTAATGAATATAGATGCAAAAATACTCAATAAAATCCTAGCAAATAGATAACAGTTACACATTAAGAAAAAACTATACATCACAATCAAGTAGGCTTCATCCAAGGATGTAAAGCTTTTTTCATATATGCTAATCCATAAATGTAAATCACCCTTTCAGTAAAAGCAAAAACAAAGATCAATAGATGCAGTAAAAGTAGTTAATAAAATTCAGCTCCCTTTTCTAACGAGAACACTTAAGAAAATAGGGATAGGTGGCCCATTTCCTAAGCCGATTGAAGTCACCTATGACAAACCCATAGGTAATACCAGGAATCCTCAAACTACAGCCCGCAGGCCACATGCGGCCCCACAAGGACATTTATCTGGCTTGCCAAGTGTTTTTGCCTCCACTGCCTGCCCTGTTTAGCAGCACACTCATCCCGGGGCCGCAAAATCTGTTAGTGGAAAAACCATTGGTTGCATTCCCAAACAAAACGTGTGTGGATTCACTGCAAAAGTTGCAAAAGGAGTTCCAATTGAGATTTAAAGAGTTTCATCTCCATGAACAGGACATACAGCTTTTCCATAACCCATTTTCTATTGACATTGGAAATGTGGAGGTCAGTCCCTGAAGTCACTGCCCCGGCTGCCTCTCTGCCAACTTCTCCAGCCTCACCTCAGGCAGGCGTCTACTGCAGGTGGGAGCCAGGAGCTGACGGGTATGACAGGGGTGGTGGAGCACTCCTGCAGCTCCAGCTCCGGCTCCGGATCTGGCTCTGACTCTGCGCGGGTGGCAGCTTTCCGCCTTCTCCATGGGACTGGCCTGCAGCACCCGGATGCTCTAAGAACATTTCCTGTTGCTCAGAGGACACACACAGTGGGATTCAGAATTCCTGGAGAATTGCCTTTGTGAGAAGCTGGAAATATTTCTTTAAACTCCATCCCTTAGTTTTTCAAAGAAACATCAAGAAACCATGAACAACATTAGTAATGAAGAGTTTGACTGCCACTTGCTTGATGAAGGTTTTACTGCCAAGGACTTTCTGGACCAAACAATCAATGAATTTTCCTCTTCTGATGATAAGGATGCCTTCTATGTAGCAGACCTTGGAGATATTCTGAAGAAACACTGAAGATGGCTAAAAACTCTGCCTCATGTCACCCCTTTTATGAAGTCAAATGTAATGACAGTAGAGCCATTGTGAAGACCCTCACTGCTTTTGGGACAGGATTTGACTGTGCTAGCAAGACTGAAATACAATTGGTGCAAAGTCTCAGCCTCCAGAGAGGATTACCTATGCAAATCCTTGTAAACAAGTGTCTCAAATTAAGTACCCCGCCAATAATGGGGTCCAGATGATGACTTTTGACAGTGAAGTTGAGTTGATGAAAGTTGCTAGAGCACATCCAAAGGCCAAGTTGGCTTTGTGGATTGCCACTGATGATTCCAAAGCAGTCTGTCAACTCAGTGTTAAATTTGGTGCCACACTCAAAACCAGCAGACTTCTTTGGGAATGGGCAAAAGAGCTAAATATTGATTTCATTGGTGTCAGCTTCCACATAGGAAGTGGCTGTACTAATCCTGAGACCTTCGTGCAGGCAATCTCTGATGCCCGCTGTGTCTTTGACATGGGAGCTGAGGTTGTTCTCAGCATGTACGTGCTTGAAATTGGTGGTGGCTTTCTTGAATCTGAGGATGTGAAGCTTAAATTTGAAGAGATCACTGGTGTAATCAACCCAGCATTGGACACGTACTTTCCATCAGACTCTGGAGTGAGAATCATAGCTGAGCCAGGCAGATATTATGTTGCATCAGCCTTCACACTTGCAGTTAATATCATTGCCAAAAAAATTGTATTAAAGGAACAGATAGGCTCTGATGATGAAGATGAG
>CAUYRH010076470.1:0-20731 GCA_963574655.1 Perodicticus potto | reverse complement strand
TTCTTTTTTTATTGTTTATAAGATTTCTGGAATTGCTTGTTTTGTAAAATCATTGTGGTCTATGAGTTTATGATAGTTTGAACTATGTTATTTAATTTAATTCATTGCTTAATTACTATTTTCCTATGAATGATTATACTGTGGTTAATATGTTAGCAGAGCAGTATTCCCAGATAGTTTTTTGTTTATTGGGAGGTTGGGCTTTGGGGGGGCAGAATTAATACTTTGCATGAAATATCTTATTTTATAACAGTGAAATTACTTTCTCTTTTGTCTTGTGATTTTTTTTTGAGGTGAAATTTAAGTTTTTGTGTGAGTAGTATTATTACACCTATCTTGAGTGTCTTGCTTGTACTGCATCACATTATATCTTTGTTTAATTCTTACTAAACTGTTTACTTGTTAAAAAAAAAAAGTGTCTGTTGCAATAAATTAAATTGTATTTAAAAAAATGTCTATGTAAAAACAAAGTAATGTATGTGAAGGTAAACTATAAGAAGATATTAAAAAATTATTATTTGAAAGAATTTTTCTTAACTTTAGAAGTGACATAACATTGAACAGTGTAATAATTTCCTAGACATGAATAGATAATTATTTTTTTCTGCATTTTTTCACTGCCTTAAGAATAGGATTCTACATACCTTAGATAATAAATGCTACTGAACTTACAGTATAGTAGAGGAAGTGTTATTTTGTATTTATTTTCTATATAGTGTAGTCATCTGGGTACAATATGAGCTTTGTATTCAGCCCTGGGTTTTAACACAAGTGTTACCACTTGTTAGCAAATTTGTGTCAGGGGACATGTTCTAAGACTAAGATTTCTTATCTTTTTATTTTGGAAATAATAATATCCATCTTTCAGGGCTGTTACCAGGTTCATATGTAAGGCCCTAAGCATAGTGGCTGGCGTGGAGCATGCAGGAAGTGTTAATTCCTTTTATCTCTCTGAGGATGGTAATCTAGGATAGTACAGGTGACCCTTGAACAGCAGAGGGGTTATGGGTACTGTTCCCCAGCACAGCAGAAAATCCACATATAAACTTTTGACTTCCCTGAAACTTAATTAATAGCCTACTGTTGACTAGAAGTCTCACTCATAAACAGTTAACACATATTTTTTGTTATGGGTATTGTATACTATATTCTTATAATAGAGTAAGCCAGAGAAAAGGAAATACTATTAAGAAAATCATAAGAAGGAGAAAATATATTTACTGTTTATTTAGTAGAAGTGGATCATGAAGTGGATCTTCATCTACCCTAATCTTCTCCAGAGCTGGCAGGTTTGAATCCAGCCCAGGCCTGTCAAACAACAATGACAACTGCGACAAAAAAAATACCTGGGCGTTGTGGTGGGCACCTGTAGTCCCAGCTACTTAGGAGGCTGAGGCAAGAGAATCACTTAAGCCCAAGAGTTTGAGGTTGTCATGAGCTGTGACGCCACGGCATTCTACCAAGGGTGACATACTAAGACTCTGTCTCAAAAAAAAAATTTTTTTTTTATTGATGCATAACAGATGTACATAGTTTCATTTTGACTTTTGTGTTCCCCCCATAATGTTTATTTTATATGCTTTTTCAGATAATAAAAAGAGTCATTTTACCTTTAAGTTTACACCATGGATAGTACAAAAGAGAAGTATGATAATCACAAAGATGATCTTCTGCTTAGGATGGGACTTAATGATAATAAAGCAGGAATGGAAGGATTAGACAAAGAGAAAATTAACAAAATTATAATGGAAGCCACAAAGGTATGTTTCTTGTTTCTATTAATAGCTATAGTTTAGTAACTTTCTGTTTAAAAAATAATAATTGTTTTAAATATCATTTTTATTTAAATATATTAAGCTACAGGCTCGGCGCGCCTGTGGCTCAACGGGCTAAGGCACCAGCAAAGTACACCTGAGCTGGCAGGTTCGAATCCAGCCCTGGCCTGCCAAACAACAATGACGGCTGCAACCAAAAAATGGCTGGGCGTTGTGGCAGGCGCCTGTAGTCCCAGCTACTTGGGAGGCGGAGGCAAGAGACTCGCTTGAGCACAGGAATTGGAGGTTGCTATGAGCTGTGATGCTACAGCACTCTATCCAGGGTGACAGCTTGAGGCTCTGTCTCCAAAAAAAAAAAAATAACGGGCATTGTGGGCAGACACCTGTAGTCCCAGCTTTGAGAGGTTGAGGCAAGAGAATCGTTTAAGCCCAAGAGTTTGAGGTTGCTATGAGCTGAGATGCCACGGCACTCTACCGAGGGCAACATAGTGAGACTCTGTCTCAAAAATAGAAAAAAATCAATTTCTTCAGACTATAACCTTATTTTTGCCCCCAGCCTTTGCATTAGAGACCCTGGTTTTACTCTTGCTCACTTTGCCTTTTACTCATAGAGGAAGCTGTTGAGAGAGGCGCTGGTTATTGCCAGGATGTCAGGGAGAAGGGAGATGTAGCAGTTGTGAGAGTGTGTTACGTCTGGTCTCTGTCTTTAATGCCATCCATGACAGTGCAGTTTGGGGCAGTGCCACGGAAGAGTCCAGGCTTGGGGTTTGGAGACAAACCTTCATTACTTCACAGACATACCCACCTCCACCAGCCTGGACGCTTCCTGGCATTAGGACAATTCACAAAGCCATGTGTACGCCATCTACTAATTCCTGGGATTGGTCCTTTCCCGGTTGAAAAGAATTCCTGCCTGTGAACAGCTCTGGATTAAAACAAAACTTCTACAGGAACATATACTTAGGCAACCACTTGATTTGGAGGCATTGTGTGAGAAGATAACCAGCTCTTAGTGTTGTCAACAGATGTGACATCTGTTGACAGTCTAACATCACTGCTTGTGGCCCACCTTGCTTGTGGGCCACCAGCAAGGCTAGGATTGGATCTTTCTCACTCCCCAAAACCTTTCTTTTTTAAAACAGAGTATCACTTGGTCATCCTCAGTAGAGTATTGTGGCATCGTAGCTAACAGCAACCTCAAAGTCTTGGGCTTGAGGGATCATTTTGCCTCAGCCTCCCAGGTACTTCTGACTACAGGCACCTGCCACACTTGGCTGGTTTTTCTATTTGTAGAGATGGGTTTTTGCTTTGCTTAGGCTGGTCTCCAACTCCTGAGCTCGGGCAAGCCATTGGGCCTAGCCTCCCCAAAAACCTTGAGCCAGTAACCCTAATTAAGACAGATGGCAACTGAATAGTGTACGGGTCCAACTACATACAATGATCCAAACTTGCTAGAATGGGGAGAGAAGGAAACTATATGTTGTGTTTAGGATAGAAAAAAGTTAAGGCCAGTATATTTACAGGCTTTTTGTTTACTAGTTTATTCTCACCTGAGTCTTTATTTCTTCTTCCCTTCTCAGCAGTTTCCCTCAGGTAGTGAGGGCCTTCTCTTGTTTTAAAAACATCCACCTGTCTACAGAATCTTGGCCACACAGGCAATTGAAACCTAGCTGACTTCTGGGGGGGAGGGGAAAGCGTGTCAGGTGTACAATGTTGCCCACTGTTTAAGAGGGAAGGACCAAGTTACACGGCCACCTACAGAGTCTGGCCATTTTTTAAAAGTCAGCCCTGAAGTACCACTGACTCTTGTCCAGAACACAACAAATTAAAACCATCCCTTAGTTTTGCAACCTTGGAAGCAATGGGAAAACTCTGTGTCGGCATCAAAATCTGTCTTCTCATGTCTGGTTTAAAAATCTATAATTTACATGGTCGGTGATCTCAGTGTTGGAACAAGATGTCTTTTATTTGCTGCTGGAAGCTGCGTGGGCCACTCATTAGTATATCAGAGGTCAGATGCATGCCAGGGCGGCAGCTGGGACGCTAATGATTTCATACAGCTTTGGATGACCGCTGGCTGCCTGTGGTGCTGTAAATCGGACTCAGGGTTCTAATTTTTTCAAAACCTCTAGGGAGTTAGTAGAGGCTTGTCTCTTGTGAGATAGAACTTAAGATTATATTTATAGTGGAGGGCAAAGGAAAAATAATAGCTAATGGGAACATTGTGGAAAGAATGGTAGCAATCTGTTAGAAGTAAATTATGTGGGGCCATTGGAGTTAACTCATTTACAGGCTCCACGAGTATTTATTAGGTCCTTAGCTCTGAGGAGTGGCTGCCGTGGCTTGGCTCCAAGCTTCACTCCGGTCAACACTTAGGTTACGGGTGGAAGGGATCATCCTTTCTCCCTCACTTGGAGAAGGATATACTAAGTGCACATTTTCAGTTTTGATGATTATATATACCTGTAACCACGCTTACCATCAAGATAATAGAATATTTCCCTCCTTCCAGAAAGATTCCCTTGGGGTCCCTCCAGTCCACCCCTGTTCTCACGTGCAGCTACTGTTCTGTTTTCGCTACTTTAGGGTGAGTTTTCTCTTCAGATAAATGGAATTAAGCAACTTCTTTTTGTTTTTCTTTGTAGAGACAGAGTCTCACTTTGTTACCCTCGGTAGAGTGCTGTGGTGTCACAGCTCACAGCAACCTCCAACTCCTGGGCTTAGGTGATTCTCTTGCCTCAGCCTCCCAAGTAGCTGGGACTATAGGCGCCCGCCACAATGCCCGGCTATTTTGTTGTTGCTGTTGCAGTTGGACCCGGGCTGGGTTTGAACCCACCACCCTCGGTATGTGGGCCCTGGCCCTACTGACTGAGCCACGGGCACCGCCCTATGTAACATACTCATTCTTTTTGGAGGCTGGCTTTTCCCCATCAAGCACGATGCCTTTAAAGTTGTTTTGTGTACAGTTCTCAGTCACCCATCTCCTTTTTATTGCTGCAGAGCATTCTGTTGTGTGGAATTACCTGTGGTCTGTTTATATGTTGATGTGGAATTTTTCAAGCACCTAGGTTTCTTTTGTGTAAACACATTTATTTGTGAAAAATTGAAGGCAGTAATCCAAAACAATTCTGACATCACCAAAAAATGCCACTCCATCAATTCTATGTGATCTCTTAGGGGCCACCCTCAAAGAAGATTCCCTCTTATTACTGTGGGGTCCGTGTGAGAGAGACTGCGGTGATGGGCAGGGTGCAAGCTGAAGGCACCTGCCTGAAGTCCAGGGGGCAGCTGAGTAGTCTAGAGGGCTGAGAGCTATAGCAGGCTGGGTTCCCCAGAGGCAGAATTTGGAGAACTTGTTTACTAGAAATCCACACCCGTGAAAGGCAGACCCAGCAGGCCCTGACACCCCTGGGAGGCAGAGCCTGACCACCCCAGCTTCAGGTCATTACAGAGTAGGTGGTCTGAACAGAGACCTAGTTACCTACCCCTCCCCCAGATGCCATGCGTCTGGTCCTATACTTGATATTTTGTGACATCCTAATTAAACTTTTAGAATTTTTTCTTCTTTTTATGATTTCATAAAGGCCTGGAGAAATGCTAGCTTTAGCACCTGTGAGAGGTGTCCCCCATCCCCATGTCTCCTCCCTGAGCTGACTTCTGTTCTTTATAGCTTACCTGGGGGATTTTTCCTGTCCTGTAAAATGAACTACAGCTCCCTGTATGTAGGGTCAGAATCACAGCAAACTACATACATGAGTTATACCACCCATGTTTACTGCCACGTGCTCAGCTTTAGAAGGGAGCAGGAAATATCATGGAACTATTTTGACTGTGACTTTGGCAAAAACTGGTTGTGATGTTGCTGAGAGTTCCTCCTTAGCTGGGGTTTCATCTTCAATCAAAGAGTCAGTGCTGGGGGGAATTAATTTTCTTCCAGGATCAACTTTTCATACTATACCTTTCATAATTCTGACAGTCCTAAGGAGTCAAAACATTTTGTTTTTTTTTTAATCAAATTAGCGAGTAAGCTTGGCCAAACTCAAGCTTGCTTACTACTTTGCTAATCAAGTTAATAACTCTTGGCACCTGAACTTATTCATCTAATTGAATATCTGTGTCTTTTAGTTTGATTTCAGGGTAAGATGTATGTAACCCTTCCATTTTTGAAACATGTGCTGTTAAAAGCTATGGGCACATATGCTTACAGGGAGGGCCCTGAGACTGTGGACAGGGTTGTGTTGGCATGTAAAGTAGGAGCTGGGCTCGGTGCCTGTGGCTCAACGGGCTAGGGCGCCAGCCACGTACACCTGAGCTGACAGGTTCAAATCCAGTCGGGGCCCACCAAACAACAATGGCGGCTGCAACCAAAAAAATGGCCGGGCGTTGTGGCGGGCACCTGTAGTCCCAGCTACTTGGGAGGCGGAGGCAGGAGACTTGCTTGAGCCCAGGAACTGGAGGTTGCTGTGAGCTGTGATGTCACGGCACTCTATCCAGGGTGACAGCTTGAGGCTCTGTCTCAAAAAAATAAAGTAGGAGCTGATGGCGCTGGACCACTTTACAAAGGGCCTGTGTGATTGTGGGACCCGGCTCCACAAGCAGGGGAACAGGTGACTGGCAGGGAAAGGAACTAGCAGAGCTTGAGGGAGCCTGTGGAATGGGGTGTGGGAGGGGCTGAGCCTTGGTGTGGTGGGTGGCTGGTGTTGGGGCAGAGTGGTCAGCTTAAAGACTTTCCTCCTACAGAATAGGGAGGAAGAAATCATGCTGCAGTGTTGGGAGTCTCACATAAACCTCAAGTGAACAAGCGGAAACTTATGAAATTTTATGATAGTCACACTAAGCGGCTCTCTTTGCACTGGCAACTGAATTGTGGCCAAATTCCAAGATAACCGCATCCCTCTCTGATTTGAACCTTGCCTATTCGTGGAGCCTAAAAATGTAGAGTAGAACTGAGCAGATGGCTGGGACCCTACTTTGGGCTGTTCTTGGACATCCTCATTCCAACTCCTATGGGTCTTGACTCAGCCAGCTGGTCAGACAGCGGGATTATCTGTATAGATTTCTTATCTTTACTCTTGGGGTCAAATGTGCTTCACCATTTATAATTTTTTATTTTAGGAAATTAATGTTTTACATGTATATAACATATAACAGTAACCTAAAATATTGTTTCTACAGCGAAATATATTAAAATTCATTAAATGATGTAGATTAAAAACCATAAGACATTTTTATGCCAGAAAATTTGGGGGAAATTGCATGTTTATTTTCAAATTATTATAATTATTATTGTCATTTTGAGACAGAGTCTTACTCTGTCGCCCTGGGTAGAGTGCTTTGGTGGCAGTTACAGCTCACAGCAACCTAAAAACTCCTGGGCTCAAGGTTCTCACCTCTGCCTATCGGAATAGGCCTACTTTTTCTTTTTCTTTCTTTCTTTCTTTTTCTTTTTTTTTTTGGCAGTTTTGGCCCAACCCCACCCTACCTACTCCTTTAGCCACAGACGCCGCCCGCTATTTTTTTTTTTTTTTTTAAAGATAAGAGTCTCACTATGTCACCCTTGGTAGAGTGCTGTGGTGTCACAGCTCACAGCAACTTCAAATTCCTAGGCTTAAGCTATTCTCTTGCCTTAGCCTCCCAAGTAGCTGGGACTACAGGCACCCACCACGATGCCTGGCTATTTTAATTTTGTTGTTGCAGTTGTCATTGTTGTATGTGGCTGGTGCCCTACCTACTGAGCAATGGGTGCTGCCTACTTTTTCTCTTTTTATTAGAGGAGGGTTTTGCTCAGGCTGGTCTAATTTTTTTTATTTTTATTTTTTTTGAGACAGTCTCACTTTGTCACCCCTTAGTAGAGTGCTGTGGCATCATAGCTCACAGCAACCTCAAACTCCTGGGCTTAATTAAGCCAGCAGTTCTCAACCTTCCTAATGCCTCCTAATGCCACAACTCTTTAATACAGTTCCTCATGTTGCGGTGACCCCCCCAACCATAAAATTATTTTCGATGCTACTTCATAACTATAATCTTGCTAGTGTTATGAATTGTAATGTAAATATCTGATATGCAGGATGTATTTTCATTGTGCCAAAGGGGTCACGACCCACAGGTTGAGAACCACTGGTTTAAGCGATTCTCTTGCTTCAGCCTCCCAAGTGCTGGGATTACAGGTGCCCACAACAGTGCCTGGCTGGGCAATTTTTAGAGATCAACACCCCTGGCTAATTTTGTTTATTGTGGATAATATGGTGTTTTGAGATACATACGCATTGTAGAATGGGTATATTGATCTAGTTAACATGTGGTCACTAGTTTTGAGACAGTGAGGAAAGATTCTGGCTCTTTTTCAGTTTCAGCATGCAATAAAGCTTTCTGCTAAGCAGAAATGGATCTTTACTCTAGTCCCAGCTGTGAACCATGCCCATGCTGACTGCCTCACCTGGTAGCCCACCCCCACACCCCTGCTGGCCTTTTGTATCTGGTCCTGTGGAGAACAGAAACTGGCACTTTGACGACCTTTGCCCATCACCTGGATGGAGGTTGGTTGACTCCAAAGTTTTAGGATTTAGGAACCCTTGACTACTGTTTCCAATTCCGATTTTCTCCCTGATGACCATTATCATCAAGTGATGTAGCAATAAGTATATATGACCAAATTGAAAATTTGGGGTTGTATAAAGAACAAGGATCTTCACTGCAGCATTGTTTGTGACTTCTCCAAAATCAGGAAACAGCTTTACAATTTTATTATTAGCATGTACTAGTAAGTTGCGGCACATTCACGCAGTAGCATACCATGCAACCATTCAGAAAACCAGGCAGCTCTGCATGGAGTGACCCAGAACATCTCCAAGTTAATACAGTTAAGTGAAAATTTTTTTGTCTTTAAAAATTTGAGTATGTTAGCCACGTGTTGTGGTGGGTGCCTTTAGTCCCAGCTACTCTGGAGGCTGAGGCAAGAGAATATCCTAAGCCCAAGAGCTGGACATTGCTGTGAACTTTGACGCCATAGCACTTTACTGAGGGCGGCAAAGTGAGACTGTCTCTTAAAAGAAAAATTTGAGTGTGCTAGAATATAGCATATTTTTGGATGGTCACCTAAGGTTGTGCAACAATTGAGCGAGACATTGAGGATATATTTAACAAATATTTACATTAAAAAAAATCTCTGACTCAGCGCCTGTAGCGCAGTGGTTATAGCACCAGCCACATACACCAAGGGTGGTGAGTTTGAACCTGGCCAGGGCAGCTAAACAACTGCAACAAAAAAATAGCCAGGTGTTGTGGCGGGCACCTGTAGTCCCAGTTACTTGGGAGGTTGAGGCAAGGGAAATCGCATAAGCCCAGAAGTTTGAAGTTGCTATGAGTTGTGATGCCATGGCACTCTATCCAGGGCGACAGAGTGAGACTTTCTCAAAAAAAAAAAAACAAAAAAAAAAAAAAAAACTTGGGCGGTGCCTGTGGCTCGGAGTCAGGCGCCAGCCCCTTATACCAGAGGTGGAGGGTTCAGTCCCAGCCCCGGCCAAAAACTGCAAAAAAAATCTCTGTTTGAACAAATGGATAGGCGTTACCTACTTAAATAAAAAATTTTGGACCCTCCCCAATCTACTAAAAAGGATAATTTGTCCACAGCTGGAATCTGTTGTCTTGAACTAGTGGTGACTGTACATGTGGCCTTACTGTTTCTTATGCCACAGCTGTGGGGCAGCACATAGCCAGAGGTGCCAGATGGGCTTCTGAGGGTTTGGCCTCCAAGTTTCATTGGATTTCTATTTTATCTTATATTTCATTGAGCTTCCTAACAATCCATATTTGAAATTCTCTCTCTCTCTCTCTTTTTTTTTTTTTTGCAGTTTTTGGCCAGGGCTGGGTTTGAACCCGCCACCTCTGGCATATGGGGCCGCGGCTTTACTCCTTTGAGCTATAGGCACTGCCCCCATATTTAAAATTCTTTATCAGTCATTTTAAAATTCTCATTTTGTTTGGTTTCTCCATTGATACAGAGTTAATATTTTCTTTCCCTGATTTCTTCTCATCTGGAGCAGCTTTTGCTTATTTTTGATTTTCTTTTCTGGACTGCAGGTTGTTAGAGCATTAAAGTAAAGCTTTTTTTTGTTTTTTTTGAGACAGAGCTTCAAGCTGTCACCCTGGGTACAGTGCTGTGGCATCACAGCTCACAGCAACCTCCAATTCCTAGGCTCAAGCGAGTCTCTTGCCTCCGCCTCCCAAGTAGCTGGGACTACAGACACCCGCCACAACGCCCGGCCATTTTTTTGGTTGCAGCCGTCATTGTTTGGCGGGCCCAGGCTGGATTCGAACCCACCAGCTCAGGTGTACGTGGCTGGCGCCTTAGCTCATTGAGCCACAGGCGCCGAGCCATAATCTCTCTCTCTCTATTTTTTTTTTTTTTTTAGCCTGGGCTAGGTTTGAACCCACTACCTCTGGTATATGGGGCCGGCGCCCTGCTCCTTGAGCCGCAGGCTCCGCCCGTAAAGCTTGATTTTAATATTACTTAATAGACTTCATTTCATGGCTAGACTTCATGCCTGGCACTCGATTTACCATTATTTGAATGAGTCCTCTGTTGTCCCTTGTGAGAGCTGCAGAGTAGGGCACACAGGTAAGGCTTGTGGGCCCCATGTTGCTTCTGGAATGGGTTGTCACTGCTACTTAGTTTCTGTAGTGAGAAGCTCAGAAACCCGCTTGGGTGGGCGGAGACCTCCTGTCCAGGCAGCAGTGTTCAACCTTAGTTTGCGGGAGGCCAAGTTAATGTCTTCAGTCATGGTAAAGGATGTCGAACTAAACTAAAAATAAAAAAAACTTACAGCAGTTGATATATTTTACTTGAGGCATTTCAGCTAACTTTAAATGGTACCCAAGGCCTCCCTTCATCCTTTCAGTTTACATGCTTAAGACGCTGATGTGAGTAGCTGTATTTTAAACCTGACGCTCACTCTCCGATGTGTGGGGCTCTTTAAAAGGAATCCCTTGGTGTGTGTTCATTGTTGCACCACAGGTAGCATAAGAACTAGATTTTAGGAGCATATGCGTGTGCACGCGCACACATTCATTAACAAAACATTTCATCTAAACACTGGCTAAGGCAGACATGCCTACTTTGTATTTTTATTTATTTATTTTTCCTCTAACCTCCTCCTTCCCACAATTCCTTTCCTGTTGGGCCCACATTCCTAGGTCTTTGTCTCTGCTTGGTATTTTAGAAATTTTGGGAGAGGAAGGCAATGGGTGGGACGTTCTGGAAGCTGGGGGCAGGGAAGAGGGTGGTCACTTCTAGGGTCAGAGGTCAAGCCTGCTCCATTTAGCTGGGGCAGCCAGATTGTCGCCAGGTCTGAGGGGGCGTGTCCATGCATCTGCCCGGGAAGCCCCAACCAGGGCCTGGAATTCCTGCCGCCAGAGGACCTCTTCTTCCTAATCCCAGGAGCCATAGTTCGTGGCTGCTCCCACATTTCTAGTCGTAGGACCCTCTCTACAGCCTCCATTTATTCTTTGAATCTTCCAGCTGTTTCTCCCAGAGAATGACGTCCATGAACATCCCTTACCTATTGATATTGTTTGAGCAGCTCTAAAATTGTTTATCAATCTTAGAAACTGGGGGTAGGTGAGAAGTAGAGCTTCTAGTGCAATATAGACTTTCCCCAAAGTTTTACCCCAACTTTTAGTTGGAAGGCTTATAAATACTTGAACCCATTTTACTGTTAGAGAATGATACATTTTTTAAAAAATTTCATAGTTTACTAACTACAAGTACATTGAAAATATTCTTTTACTCACTCACCTGTAGCTTTTGTTTTTTGAGACAGTCTCAATACGTTGCCCTCGGTAGAGTGCTGTGGCACCACAGCTCACAGCAACCTCAAACTCTTGAACTTCAGCAATTCTCTTGCCTCCGCCTCCCTAGTAGCTGGGACTACAGGCGCCTGCCACAGCGCCCGGCTGTTTTGTTGTTGCAATTGTCCTTGTTGGTTAACTGGCCTGGGCCAGGCTCAACCCCACCAGCCTCGTTGCATGTGGCTAGCGCTGTAACCACTGTGCTAAGGCCACCAAGCCGCACCTGTAGCTTTTTATTATCAACTGCTTCCCCACCCCCACCTGTGTGCAAGCAGCCTAGAACTGCAAAAGCACTGGTTCTACTGAATTCATAATTCTGGCTACTAAGAACTGTGTTGATACAGTGTGAGATGATGCCAGGCAGGGATTGCATCCATGTACCTCTTTTCATTTAGCTGCACTCTCACGGCTAGGAGACAGGAGGGCTCTGGGGTCCAGAGGCTCAGGCACTTTGCCTTTCTCTGCTCTGCTGCCACCTGTTGTGACCAGGATTTTTCTTTTTTTGCTACTGTATCTGCAGAATACTTTTAAACCTACCATTCACAGGGGGGAATCCCCTAAGAGCTACATTTTGTATTTTAAGGTTAACAATCCAAAGCTAAGAAAAATCATCTTAATTCCTTGAATTGTACGAGTGAAACCTGGAGCCCAGCCTCCTGGCTCAGTCCAGAATTACTCTTGAGTGCTTTTGGTTTCTGCGGTGAAGTCTAAAGATACATTCCTGGGATTTCAGGGGTCGAAGGCATCTCTGGAGATAGACCTAATCAGACCCCGTGTGTTTCACAGATGAGATTGAAGGCCGAGCATTTCAAGAGAGGTGCCTAGGTAGATGGTCCCACACCTAGATAACTCGCTCCAGGCTCAGGCTGACAGCCTAAAGTTCTTCCCCATGCCCTGGCCGTAGAGGTGAGGGTGAGCTTACAAGCAAGTCGGTAACACTCGCATGAGCCCACAAGTAAGGGGGCGCCAGTCAGTCCACACATTTGTCCTGAGAAGAGGAAAAGAAAAGAGATGTGTTTTCTGGTTAAGGTTAGCTGTTGGGTAAAATGCGGGAGGCCGCAGAGGTCAGAGGCATGTTTTATTCAAATTTAAAAGGAACCTTGTGATGGAAGGCTTTCACACTTCACATTAGCATAGGAGTGATCCTTTATTCCCAAGACAAATGGAGAGAGCGAAGGGAAGGAATGTGGTCGAAACTGGCACAGTTGCTTTTTTAGCACTACATCTAAAACAAAAAGAGATTGTCCAGGAATTGCTCCTGAATTTTATCCAGCTTATTGTTTTTTGGTTAGAATTTAGACTTGAGAATTTTAGGTGTGAGCAATTGCGTTAGAAGATCATCTGTACAGAGCAGATCTGTTTAAAAAAGGGAATTGGCCTTAAAAGGGGGGGGGGGCAAATCACCACCACCTCGTTCCAGTCTCTTAATGTTGCTAAAATGTACTGCAGTGATCAAAACTGGTAGTAAATTGCAAATCTCACCACATTTCCCTTGTCATAAAGTGGGACTTGTAAAACCTGCCGTATCGGAGTAATTTCTTTACAATAAAGACCATAATATCCTAATCTTTTTCCTATTTCTGAATCAAAGTTCCAGAGAAGCAGCTTCACCTGTGGTGAATTACACACTAACCTATTAGATCAGTTAACTTTGGAGCAACCGCTTTCCTTGACTGATTTAGGGGAGCATTTTCGAGTGGACATGCTTCATGCCAAGCATTTGGTTGATTAATAAAATAAAAACTTGGAGGAGGGGAGAAGTAGAATTCTCCCTCTGTTTGCCTCTACAACTTTTTGGCCCTCAGGGCTACCTCCAGGTCTCCTTCTTTATCTTATGTGATAATCCGTCCTGCTGCTGGGCCAGAAAGAGCTGCTATTCGGCAGGTCTTTGCAGATACCTTGAGTTTTTTGCATCCTGGATCTCTACAATACCCAGCAAAGAGCTCAGTACTTCTTGAGGTGGCCAGGACCACCCATGTGTTGGAACCCTCTCTTCTGAAAGCTCCTGTTGGCTTCCCTGCTGTGTACTTGCTGTGTGGCCCTGAGCACCTTACAAGTGCTCTCTTCCCCTGGAGATTAAGGATTTTGTTGCATATGTAAAGAGCCCTCCTTGCACACGGCTTCCCTCCCTGTTGCGTGTTAGGGAGCTTTCTCTTAACACCCAGGTGTACCAGAGGCAAATTTAAACTCTGGTCTTGAAAGAAATCCAGCAAACATTTACAGAGAGTGGCGCTAAGTGCTCTGCTCTGCAGGGAGATTCACAATAACGAGACTGGCCCAGTTTCCGTGCCAAGGAGCTTTCTCTTGAGAGCTCCTTATCGGCCGGTGAGGGCTGTGCCAACCCTTCCCTCTCTCCTCGGCCCTAGAGAAGTGTGTAACATCACATAAAGCAGGTCTGTCAGCTCTGGCTGCCTCTCGGGTGCACCTCCTTGGAATAACTTGGCAGGAAGAAGAAAGGCAAGACACTAGCTGGACTAACCACTAGCCTTGCCTTCTTTCCAAAAGCTTAGAGCCTATAGCCTGTCGGAGTGCCTGGGAGAACCAACCACCCTTTGCACTCATCTCCTTTGATGAGCCAACAAGCTGTGGGGTGAGGGCGATTCTTACTGGCTCTTCAACTTGCTTTACACATCCAGGCTGGTGTTGCTCAAGAAACTTTTCTGGCATGTTCTTTCATTCAGGCCACCAATCTCAGACTCGGGAGCATAATCTTACAACTTTTCTGGATAATTAACCTAAAATACAGGATTCCTGCCTTCAAAGTGTCTGAGTAATGGTTCTGAATAAGACAGCAGTGGGATATGCCAGTTGGCTACTTTTTTCTCTTGATTTGGGGCATGAGGACTGTGAAAGATGAGCAGGTGGGCACTTTTGGTTGTGTTTGCAATTACTACATCGCTGTCCTGTCCTTGAAGGGGTGTGCTTGCTTGTTGGGAAGTGGGCGGTTCAGGACCTAGGATCCAGGGCACTATTGTTACTATCTTCCTCTTCCTGTCATCCCGCATCTCTCATCTGCCTGTCCCCTCTCTTGTCCCCAGGTACTGCATCTGTATTGTGACACTTGCTCTGTGCCCATCTGTCGGGAATGCACAATGGGCCGGCATGGGGGCCACAGCTTCATCTACCTCCAGGAGGCGCTGCAGGACTCAAGGGCACTCACCATTCAGCTACTGGCTGACGCCCAGCAGGGTCGACAGGCAATCCAGGTGAGGCCTCCCTGCCCTTCACTGATTCCCACGTGAACCTTCTCCCCGTTCTGTGAGATGGCTTGTGTAGGTGCGGACTCCAGTGGTGGGGGCTGGAAGGTATGGAGTAGTGATTCATAACGTGCTCATGTGACATGTGTGCAACCATCCCCGGAAGAGTCCTGATGATTTGTGAAGATGACAGGAATGTGGCCAGAGTTACTGGCTGGGTTCTCACACTGGTCTGGCCCCCCCGTCATATAACCTGCATGTCTCATCCACGTACAGGTAGACATTTGCACTTCCTAGCCAGGACTACAGAAAGACTAGACACTTAATGTTTTGTAGATAGAGATTTTTTTTTTTGTACACATTTATTTGTTTGTAGGTGAGGAATAGGTGAGGATGGGGAATTTTACCTAAGGTTCAGTTTTGAACTCTTTCTTGGCTAAAACAGCCCTGGTAATTTAAACCTTTGTGTTTGTTAAATTCCCATCTCTTTGGGGAGGGGCATGGGCAACATTGAGAGTTGCCAACATTCTCTTAATAATTACTTGCCTGAATTGCTTTTAAATCTTTTCTGATCCAGGTGACAAAGTTTTAGGAAATGAGAAAATTAGCACATGGTTCCCCTGTGTTGTAGGATAGGTTTGAAAGTCAGAAAAAGGTACTTCCAGTGACAAACTGGTTGGGAAGCCATTGTTTACATTAGTGAGCGAATTGTTTTTAAGTCTAAGATCATTTTTGAAAATGCTGAATTGAGATCCTGCCCCCTAAAGAAGGGGGTGGATTTGATTTAGTAAGTTCCTTGGTAGCTATCGTGTTCCTTTGCATGATATTGAAGTAGTCTTTTCTGGTGAGTGAGATTTTCTGATGTTTAAGACATAAAATTGAAAGCTTGAAAGCCTGCATTTCTGGAATGATTAATCCTGTCATATTCTTACACCACAATTGCCCAGTTTTTTTTTCCTAAAATGCCCTCAGGGTGTCTCTGGGTGCTGTTCTTTTGCTTCAGCCTCTCAACCAGCCGTGCTATGGTATCATGAGTCACTGTTATCTGTGTCTCTGAATGAAGCATTCATCTTCTGTTTTATGCAACATGCAGTGAAGACTTTGACAAACGTCTTCCTCTGCTGTGTCTTCTCCACACTGGTACCTGGTCTCCACTCAGGCGTCACCTGGGGAACTTAACCCCTAGATTGTGTGTGATCTCGTTAACTCCTGTCTTTGGAGAAAACTTGAAGCATTGTTGTTGGGAGAATTGCTGGTGCTCTCTGTTCTTTATGGGATCAGCTACTCTCGGGAGAAAAGTGAGTTTTCCAGATTTGCTGGAAGCTTAAGGAGTTCTTCTCATGAGTGGTTAAAATGGTGAAATCCCACAGAATGGGAAACTTGAACTTTCTGTAGAGAGAAAAGGGAATAGAGAGGTAGGTTTTTGTCTGTCTTACCTAACTTTTTAAACTACATATAGTCAGCTCAGGGTCTGCTATGTGAGCAGTGTAAAGAACCTAGGCATAGACCCAAGGGGTGAAACTCAAACATTGTGTAACAGCATGTGCCCAGCATTGATACAAACAGGAGCTCATGGGGCATTTGGAGTGGAGGTGGCAGGCAGGTACTTGAAGTGAGGCGGCTGGTTAATATCTACGGCCACACCACAGTGCATTTGGTAGACTGAATTCCTGGAAAGCCCTGTGTAACATGGGGTGTGGGTGGGTGTTTAGCACCCTTTCTTGGCTTTTGGTTACAGTTCTCAAAAACCTACAATAAGGCAGTGATGTGAAGATTGGGATGTGATGGTCACCTCGTTCTTGCTGAAGGTTCTTCTCAGATCCTTCGTGCACTGTCCATTCCTAGAAGAACAAAAGAAGTCAATAGGCATGAGTGGAAAATAAAGGGCCTTTCTCCCTCTGAGATTTTGACACGTGCCTTTGGGCAGTGAAGGGAAGGGAAGATAAAGGTAGACTAGCAAGCGTTGCTCCAAACCTGTTTGCTGAAAAGCTGGTTTGTTCCCTGTATAAATCACAGAAACAAGCTGTGTTCCCCAAGGTCAGAAGTGTGGCGTGATCCAGGTTTCATCGTGCGCAGTTGTTTGCATGCATGTAGGTAGAGTCAGGTTGATCTGAGTTACAGGTCTTTGAAACAGATTGAGTGATTGAGCCTGTGCTGTGCTAAGAGGGAGCACTGTCCTGCCAGCCTGCCGGGTGTTATGGGGACTCCACCCCGTCTCTGGGAGTGTCTGATCCAAAAGTCAGTCAAAAAGCACTTCTTGGCCTGGGGTAGTGGTATTCTAGGAGGCTGTGAGGTGGGTGGATTGCTTGAGCTCAGGAGTTTGAGGACCAGCCTGAGCAAGAGTTGAGACCCTGTCACGAAGAAAAACAGAAAATTTAACTGGGTGTCGTGGACATTGTAGTCGGAGCCTATAGTCCCCAGCTACTTTGGGAGGCTGAAGCAGAAGGATGGATCACCTGAACCCAGGAGTTTGAGGTGGTTGACTCCACAGCACTCTAGCCTGGGGGAACAGAGTGTGACTCTGTCTTCAAAAAGAAAGAAAGTTAGTTTTCAAAATGAACACAAAACAAAAGTACATCTGGAAGACATTGGAAAAAGTAGTCACTACCTAACAGTTTTTTTATATAAAGAGATATAAAATATTTAGATTTGTGCGTGTACATACAAACATTTTATCCTTCCTTGATCGCTGAGCAGGTTTCATTTGTGGAACATGGGCAGAGTGTGCAGTGCTTTGAGCACTTAATTCTTCCGTGTAGTGGCTCAAAGTGTTAGTAGACAGTCTTCTCATATTAATTTTTATGCTGTCATCTAGCAGTGTTTTATTAAAGAGTATAGCAGAAATGTGGCGTGAAGACTGTTTTAATATGATCATCCAGAAAAGCAAGGAGTATAGTCAATTAACATGCAGTTTGGGAGGCTCTTGGAAATATAATCTGGGCCTTTATTTATACAGTTTATAGAATGTCACTTAATCTGCTTAAGCCAAAATACAGAACAATTGTGGTCACAGAGTAAGAAGGGATTCTGGTTTCTTTTACAGGGAAATCTAAGTAACAAGTTTGAGTTGGTTGGCTTACTGCTTATTGCTCAATGGTTAAGTGCTGGCTACATGCACAGGGCTGGTGGATTTGAACCTGGCCCGAGCCTGCTAAACAACAATGACAACAACAACAATAAAAATAGCCGGGTGTTGTAGTGGGTGCCTGCCTGTAGTCCCAGCTACTTGGGAGTCTGAGGCAAAAGTATCGGTTAAGCCCAACAATTTTCTTTCTTTCTTTTTTTTTTGTTTAGAGACAGAGTCTCACTTTGTCGCCCTTGGTAGAGTGTCATGGCTTCACAGCTCACAGCAACCTCCAGCTCTTGGGCTTAGGCGATTCTCTTGCCTCAGCCTCCCGAGTAGCTGGGACGACAGGTGCCTGCCACAATGCCCGGTTATTTTTTTATTGTAGTTCGGCCAGAGCTGGGTTTGAACCCGCCACCCTCGGTATTTGGGGCCGGCGCCCAACTCACTGAGCCACAGGCGCCACCCTAAGCCCAACAATTTAAGGTTGCTGTCAGCTGTGATGTCACAGAATTCTATCAAGGGTAACATAATGAGACTGTTTCTCCAAAAAAAAAAAAAAAGAAAGAAAGAAAGAAAAAGCCCAAGTTCAGTTTGAAAGTTATTAGTCTAAGAATCTGTCTTAGGATTTTGTTTGTTTGTTTGTTTTTGAGACAGTCTCACTGTGTCACTGTCAGTAGAGTGCTGTGGCCTCATAGCAACCTTAAACTCTTGCGCTTTCCCTCCCCTCCCCTCCCCTTCCTTTCCCTTCCTTTCCCTTTGCCTCAGTCTCCCAAGTAGCTGGGACTACAGGCCCCTGCCACAATGCCCTGCTATTTTTTAGAGACAGGGTCTTGCTCTGGGTCAGGCTGGTTTCAAACTCCTGAGCTCAGGAAATACACCCGTCTCAGCCTGCCAGAGTACTAGGCCACCATGCCCGGCCCACAGAAGATTTCATTTGTACTATGCGTTGCTGTTAGACAAGCAGTTTAACCCATGGTATATAACTTCTTTCTAATTTGAGCCAGAGCTGGGCATGGAGGCTCTCACCTGTGATCCCAACCTCCCAATTTGGGAGGTTGAGGCGGAGGTGGGGTGGGGGAGGTCCCCCTCAAGGCCAGGAGTTTGAGACCCCTAAAACCAAAACTAGCTCAATGTAGTGATTTGCACCTGTACTTTTAGCTGCTCAGGAAAGTGAGGCTAGAGGATTGCTTGAAACCAGGGGTTTTTGTGCATCCTAGCCTGGGCAACACAGCAAGACCTTGTGTCTTAAAAAATAAAACTACAGGGCAGCATCTGTGGCTCAAGGAGTAGGGCGCCAGCCCCATATATCAGAGTTGGGCGGGTTCAAACCCAGCCCTGGCCAAATAAATAAATAAATAAATAAATAAATAAATAAATAAAATAAAACTACAAAGATCAATGTTATCCTCACAGGCACTGCTGCTACTCTGTCAGCTGGATTCATGTAATCTAAATTTTTTTTCTTATTCACAGTGTTCACAGCTTCCTTACCAGGAGCAAATAGATACCACCTCAGGAAATCACTTTTCTTTGAGCATCCATAAGAAGCAACTCCTCATTCATTCAAGTTTTATCATGAGATTACAGCCATTTGGTCAAATCTCGAGGCTTTATAGTTCTCATATTCCCTCTATATTGTAGTGACTTCCTTCCCTGAAGTCTTGAAGCCCTGAAAGTCTCCCTGTGAGGGTTGGAGTCAACTTTCAAATTCTTATTAATGTTGACAGTATGACCTCCTCCCGTAAGTCATGAAGGGTCCTAGTGTTATCTGAAATGGTGAGTCATTTCCAGAAGGTTTTCTTTTTTCTTTTTTTGAGACTGAGTTTAGGTCACAGCAACCTCAAACACTTGGGCTTAAGTAAGACTTTTGCCTCAGCCTCCCAAGTAGCTAGGATTACAGGCGCCCACTGCAGTGCCTGGCTAAGAAGGTTTTCAGTTTACTCTGCCCAGATCCATCCCAGGACTCACTGTATATAGCAATTGTAGTCTTACAAAACGAACTTCATAAGTAGTAAGAACTTAAAGTTATACCTTGATCCCTGGGCTGTAGAATAGGTCCTGTGTTAATCTCATTGTACCCCTCTCCATTAGAGTTCTTGGGTGACCAGATGCGCTGTCAGTGAGCAGTAATAGTTTGAAAGGAATCTTTTTTCCCTGAGCAGTAGGTTTCCAAAGTGGTCTTAATGTATCCGGGTGAACTATCTTATAAATAGACATGTTATCACCTGACTTTCTTGTTTCATTTGTGGGACACAGCAGAGTAGGTGGAGGATTTTCAGAATGGTCAATGATCATCGGCTTCGACTTAAAGTCACCAGCTGCATTAGCTCCAAGTGAAAGTCAGCCTGTCCTTTGACGTTTGAAGCCAGGTGTTGACTTCTTTTTAGCTGTGAAAAATTTTTTTTTTTTCCTGAGTCTCATTTTATCGCCCTCAGTAGAGTGCCGTGGCATCACACAGTTCACAGCAACCTCCAACTCCTGGGCTTAGGCGATTGTCTTGCCTCAGCCTCCCAAGTAACTGGGACTACAGGCGCCCGCCACAACACCCAGCTACTTTTCTGTTTTGCAGTTCGGCCGAAGCCGGGTTTGAACCCGCCACTTTCAGTATATGGGGCCGGCACCCTACTCGATGAGCCACAGGTGCTGCCCATGAAATTTTTCTTTTTTTTTTAATTTTATTTCATTGCTTATTTTTTATTTCTTCCTTTTTTTTTTTTTGTTGAGACACAGTGCCACCCTATGCCCCTGAGCAGAGTGCAGTGGGCGTGGTAACTCAGTGCAACCTCTGACTCGGGCTGTGGGCATCCCGCTGCCTCAGCCTCTGGAAGCTGCTGGGATTACAGGCG
>CAUYRH010076469.1:0-25161 GCA_963574655.1 Perodicticus potto | reverse complement strand
CTGGGACTACAGGCGCCCGCCACAACGCCCAGCTTCTTTGCTACTGATTTAAGCTAATTTTGTTTTCTTTTCTTTTACTGCATTAGATTCTCATAAGATTTTTTTTTTCTGGCTCGGTGCCTGTGGCTCAACGGGCTAAGGCGCCAGCCATGTACACCTGAGCTGGCGGGTTCGAATCCAGCCTGGGCCCGCCAAACAACAATGACGGCTGCAACCAAAAAATGGCCGGGTGTTGTGTCGGGAGCCTGTGGTCACAGCTACTTGGCAGGCAGAGGCAAGAGAATCGCTTGAGCCCAGGAATTGGAGGTTGCTGTGAGCTGTGATGCCACAGCACTCTATCCAGGGTGACAGCTTGAGGCTCTGTCTCAAAAAAAAAAAAAAAAAAAAAAAAAAAGTTTTTTTTTTGTTTTTTTTTTTTAGAGACAGAGTCTCACTTTATTGCCCTTAGTACAGTGCCGTGGCATCACAGCTCACAGAAACCTCCAGCTCTTGGGCTTAGGCGATTCTCTTGCCTCAGCCTCCCAAGTAGCTGGGACTACAGGCGTCCACCACAATGCCCGGCTATTTTTTTGTTGCAGTTTGGCCAGGGCCGGGTTTGAACCTGCCACCCTCGGTATATGGGTCCAGCACCCTACTCACTGAGCCACAAGCGCTGCCTTCTCATAGGATTTTTTTTTTTTTTTGAGACAGTCTCACCATGTTACCCTTGGTAGAATGCCATGGCATCACAGCTCACAGCAACTTCAAACTCTTGGGCTTAAGCAATTCTCTTGCCTCAGCCTTCCAAGTAGCTGGGACTACAGGTGCCCACCACAACTCCCGGCTATTGTTTGGTTGCAGTTGTCATTGTTGTTTAGCAGGCCTAGGCCGGCCTATAACATGCTAGCCTCGGTGCATGTGGCCGGCACCCTACTCACTGAGCTACAGGCGCCAAGCCTCATAGGATTTTTTTTTTTTTTGAGACAGAGCCTCAAGCTGTCACCCTGGGTAGAGTGCCATGGCATCACAGCTCACAGCAACCTCCAATTCCTGGGCTCAAGCGAGTCTTCTGCCTCTGCCTCCCAAGTAGCTGGAACCACAGGCGCCCGCCACAACGCCCGGCCATTTTTTGGTTGCAGCCGTCATTGTTGTTTGGCGGGCCCGGGCTGGATTTGAACCCGCCAGCTCAGGTGTACGTGGCTGGTGCCTTAGCCCGCTGAGCCACAGGCGCTGAGCTATCATAGGATTTTTTTTGTCTTTTTTTTTTTTTTTTGCAGTTTTTGGCTGGGGCTGTGTTTGAACCCACCACCCTAGCATATAGGGCTGGTGCCCTACTCCTTGAGCCACAGGTGCTGCCCATTTTTGTCTTTTTAATTTTTTTTTTTTTCTTTTTAATTTTTTTTATTTTTTTATTTTTTGCAGTTTTTGGCCAGGGCTGGGCTTGAACCCACCACATCTGGCATATGGGTCCAGCACTCTACTCACTGAGTCACAGGCACCGCCTTTTTGTCTTTTTTAAATACCTGTCTCTCAGGTTATGCAAACTAATTTTTTGATATGTCTCTGTTCTCTACTATAATGATCTCCTTGACTAAGAGACAATGTCTTACATAATCATTTTTGTATGCTCAATGCCTAACAATGCTAAACCATAGGGTAGGGTGCTGGCCCCATATACCAAGAGCGGCGGGTTTGAACCTGGACCCAGCCAAACTGCAACTAAAAAATAGCCGGGTATTGTGGCAGGTGCCTATAGTCCCAGCTACTCGGGAGGCTGAGGCAAGAAAATCATCTAAGCCCAGGGGTTGGAGGTTGCTGTGAGCTGTGATGCCACAGCACTCTACCGAAGGCAATAAAGTGAGACTCTGTCTATAAAATAAAAAAAGAACAGAGAAATGTTTCTGGAGAGAATAAAAGAATGCTATAGTGGCAGCTACTCAGTAGACCTAAGCAGGGAGATCACCTGAGCCCAGGAGTTTGAGTTTGCAGTGAGCTATGATGATGCTACTACATTCCAGCCTGGACAACAGAGTGAATTTCTGTCACAACCCTCCCCCACAAAGACAAACAGAAAAATAAGAATGAAGAAACCAATGAATAATAAATGGAAGCAAAAAGAGGTAGAGAAAAGAGCAAAATGGGCTCAAGAACTGAGAAATTAGCTTGAAATATCATATACAATGAGCGCAGAGGCCCTAAAACAAGAGTTCACTTTTCTAATCTATTCATGAAATTCCCCAGTTGACAGTGTATAGAAATAAAGTCTTAAACCAGGAAGGCCTAACTGGAAATTGCTGTACCTCTTAAGCCTGGTACTCAAAATTTGACTAGTCTGAGAAAAAAACAACAAACAAAAACCAAAACCTCTTTTTTTTTTTTTTTTTTTTTTTTTGAGAGAGTTTCACTTTGTGGCCCTTGGTAGAGGGCCGTGGCGTCACAGCTCACAGCAACCTCCAGCTCTTGGGCTTACGTGATTCTCTTGCCTCAGGCTCCCAAGTAGCTGGGACCACAGGAGCCCGCCACAATGCCCAGCTATTTTTTTGTTGCAGTTTGGCAGGGGCCAGAATGGAACCCACCACCCTCTGTATTTGGGGCCGGCGCCCTACTCCCTGAGCCACAGGCACTGCCCAAAAACTCTTTTCTTACAATAGTCTGGAAGAACTGAACAGGGAAGTTGCCAGGGAGTTGCCATAACACATTCTGTTCCCCAGAATAGCTCTACCAGAGGGATGAAGGTTAAATTTGATACTTTGGTTGTAGCCAAAGACAGGGAAGTGTAACATGGATGAGTGAGCCACACAAGGTTTCTGTGCAGTCAAGTGTCATTTGCCTACCTGGCTAGGTCCCACATATGTCAGCTCAAATTTGTTCTTATAAATGCTCCTTCGGAGGCAGCAGTCAAACTGTTCCACGCCACCACAGAGTGTGCCCTAGACAGCAAAGTGACAGCATAAAAGGTAACACACATGGTACACTGGCATGAGATAATCTTTAGAATCTACAGAAAAGTTGGCAGTAAAAGGGCTAGAAGTTTTTGGAAGTATCAGAAAGAGAAAGGTTACAACCATAGAACTCAAGTACAGCACATAATGATGGTATAAGAAGGGAGAAATCAGCCCTGCCATACAACTCTTGGTTCCTCTGGAAATCCAATAAAGCACGTATTTTTCTTTCCAGCCTTTAACCCCAGATTTTAGGTTGGAGTCAAAAGGAAATAGGTAATTCTTTTTTTCTTTTTTTTTTTTTTGAGACAGAGCCTCAAGCTGTCACCTTGGATAGAGTGCTATGGCATCACAGCTCACAGCAACCTCCAATTCCTGGGCTGGAGCGAGTCTCCTGACTCCACCTCCCAAGTAGCTGGGACTATAGGTGCCTGCCACAATGCCCGGCCATTTTTTGGTTGCAGCCGTCATTGCTGTTTGGCGGGTCGGGGCTGGATTCGAACCCGCCAGCTCAGGTGTACATGGCTGGCACCTTAGCCCGTTGAGCCACAGGTGCCAAGCCGGAAATAGGTAATTCTTTAGTGTCGGGGAGAATGCCTTAGGACAAAGCCCAACTCCTGGGCTTAGGCGATTCTCTGCCTCAGCCTCCCAAGTAGCTGGGACTACAGGCACCTGCCACAACACCCGGCTATTTTTTTGTTGCAGTTTTGGCAGTGGCCGGGTTTGAACCCGCCACCCTTGGTATATGGGGCCAGTGCCCTACTCACTGAGCCACAGGTGCCGCCCAAGATTGTTTTCTAGTTTAGAGAAAGTCAGCAATTCAGAAAAAGATTACTATTAACATACTGCACAGAGTCGTGAGCCATCTCGCTTCCAGGCCAAGGCAGTGATGGTATATAAGTTGGCAATTTCCTTGGGCTTTGCCTCTTCCCAGATGCTTCTTCGAGGGCTCCAGTTGAGCACCCGAAGTCTGAAATGAAATATGTGGCTTTTAGAAAAGATAGAGGCTGAGGAAAAGAGTGAAAACGAGCTAGTAACTGAAGAAAATTAGTTTTGCTATATTAGAGAAGAAGGGAAATAAAAGAGAACAGACAAGCTAGGTAGTCTAGCAGGAGAAGCCAAAAGGTGCTAAGGAAGTAAGTTGGGAAAATCAACACAAAAGTAAAATGCATGAAGAGTAACAGGATTTACTATTTTCAGCTGGATAAAAAAGAGTGATGGGAGTAGAGAAAACAAAAGATCAAGACAAGTAATAAGGCTCAGAAGCAGTAGCACAGTGGTTCCGGTGCCAGCCACAAGCATGGAGGCTAGCGCATTCGAACCTAGTCCAGGCCAGCTAAACAACAATGACAACTGCAACAACAATAACAAAAAAATAACTGGGTGTTGTGGGCAGGTGCCTGTAGTCCCAGCTACTTGGGAGGCTGAGGCAAGAGAATAGCTTAACCCCAAGATTTTGAGGTTGCTGTGAGTAGTGACACAATGGCACTCTGCCCAGGGCAACAGCTTGAGACTGTCTCAAAAGAAAAAAAAAAGATGAGTGATTAAAAATGAGCTGTGAGGAGCACTGAAATATGGAAAAAAAAAAAGAGAAATGGTAGTAGGTATCAGAGAATAAAGAAAGGAACATGAGGAGACGCATAAGATTGAAGGGGACAGAAAGACAGAACTGACAAAGTTGAGATTAAACACTCTCCAAAGAAGAGATAAACAATTTGACACAGACTCTAACATTTGAGCGTATATTATATTATGCAACAGATGCTACTTAATCTAGGCACTGGAGATAAAAAGATGAATAATAAGCCCACTTTTCTTTTTTTTTTTTTTTTGGAGACAGAGTGTCACTATGTCGCCCTTGATAGAGTGTCATGGTATCACAGCTCACAGCAACCTCCAACTCTTGGGCTTAAGCGATTCTCTTGCTTCAGCCTCCAACGTAGCTGGGACTACAGGTGCCTGCCACAATGCCCGGCTATTTTTTGTTGCAGTTGTCATGGTTGCTTTTTAGCTGGCCTGGGCTAGGTTCAAACCTGCCAGCAGTGTATATGGCTGGCGCCTTAACCACTGTGCAACGGGTGCTGAGCCATAAGCCCACTTTTTAAGGGCTCTTCAATTTAGTCAGATAGATAAGGACAACAAATTATAATACAATGTGATAAACTCTAAACCAGTGGTCTCAAAGAGCAATGGGAACATAAAGTGGAGAGGAATTCTGCTGCAGAAGCCCAGGGAGGGGCAGAGAGACAAAACAAGAGCATAGTACATTCTGGAACTGCCAGAGCACTAATGGATAGTGGAAGCAGGAAGAAGAAAGTGCATGAATTATAATCTGGGAAACTTTTTCTATTCTATTCTTTTCTTTTTTTTTATTTAGAGACAGAGTCTCACTTTGTCGCCCTCGGTAGAGTGCATACTATGGCATCACAGCTCACAGCAACCTCCAGCTCTTGGGCTTAGGCGATTCTCTTGCCTCAGCCTCCTGAGTAGCTGGGACCACAGGCGCCTGCCACAACGCATGGCTATTTTTTCTGTTGTTGTTGCAGTTTGGCCGAGGCTGGGTTCGAACCCGCCACCCTTATGGGGCTGGTGCCCTACTCACTGAGCCACAGGAGCCGCCCCTGAGAAACTTTTTCAAAATACACTTGCTTCTGATCCAGTCCCCCACTCTGGCTCAGAATAATTTGGCTAAAGCACAGGATGTTCATAGGGAAAGTAGTCAGAGAATGTAACTGGAAAGGGGACCCACCTGTCATAACTTCCCAGCACAACAGACTGACCCCCAGGACTTGCTGCAGCTGTGGTGAACTCCCGCTCCTGAGGGTCACGACTATAATCAAAAGTTTGTAGCACATGGCCTTCCTTTCCATAGGCTATAATCCTCCGATCACAGCCTGCAGCCACAATGCTCGTGGCTGCCCAAGCCAAAGCATATGGTGGGCATGGGTGGTTAACCAACTTCCCCTAAGACAAAAGTAGAAGGTTTCAATCATTGATTGAAGACTTTACCCTAGAAATTCCTTATTGCCAGCACCTGATACACTCATTCTGACCATTCTACTAGGCAGAAATCTTTCTCCCAACATTTTCCCATCCGAACACATATACTAATCCTGACTTTCACAAATTATCTTTGTCTCACACTTACACATATGACACAAGCACACATTGACCTTGTGCTCTAGAAAAACCTCAAAATGTTTATGTGCTCGACATCTTTAATATGCACCTAGTAAGACTCCCCAAAGAGAGATTTCCTATAAAATAACCAATACTGTGTAGGCCCACAGAGGGAGCAGGGCTCCTTTTTTTTTTTTTCCAGGAGGACTAAATTTAATTACTATACAAGTAATTCTTTTTTTTTTTAAACAGGAGAATAAAACATTTATTTAGATGGAAACACTAATCTTTATTTTCATCATGCTAAAGTGTGTGGTACAAGTAATTCTTAATGTAAAATGATTCAAACAATATAGAAATATATAGAGTAAAAACGTGAAAGTTTTCCTTTTATCCCCCATCTTTTCCCTTTCCCCACTCCAGAGTAAACTCCTTTTTTGTATGAATTTATATATTATTTTACATAAATGGGAATAATTTCCACTTTTCATTCCTCTCAGAATCTTTATTTCCTTTTGTCTCAAGGTGCTTTCACTCCTTCCCTAAGTCACCCTTTCCTATAAATCACATATAGAAAGCTCCAGCCTCCTAAACACAAGTTCTCTGTGGCTGCTTCCAACTTTCTCTCCTCCTGGTATCTCACTCCTCTGGCCTCCTCCCATAGTACTGCATCTAAAGTCTTAGATGTCCAGTCTCCTGTAGGAGGCCTCCTGAACTTCCTTTTCCCATATCCCACAGCATCCCTTATTCATACCTGTGACTCTCCAGAGCCTTCGTCATCAAAGAAATACCTAACAATGGTACCATCTGCATGACCAGAGAGAATTCCTTTCCCAGAGCAACTAAAAAAGGGGAAAAGGAGGAAAAAAGAGAAATACAGGAAGGAATAAAAGTATTCTATCTCACCAAGAAAGCTCCCTCTCTCTGTCAAACACAACTCTACCTGTGTTTCCTGCTAATAATTCTCCTAATCTTTCATACTACAGTCTTCCAGTTCAGACTTTCCCCCAGCTTTTTCCATTTTTGTTGTGTTGTTAGTTTTTGTTTTTGTTTTAAGACAGAATCTCACTGTGTCATCCTGGGAGTGCTGTGGCATCACAGCTTACAGCAACCTCAAACTCTTGGGCTCAAGTGATTCTCCTGCCTCAGCCTTCAGAGTAGCCGGGAATATAGGCACCCACCACGGTGCCCACCCAGTTTTTTGTTGTTGTTGCTTTTTTTTGAGACAGAGTCTCACTATGTCGTCCTTGGTAGAGTGCTGTGGCATCACAGCTCACAGCAACCTCCAATTCTTGGGCTTACGCGATTCTCTTGCCTCAGCCTCCCAAGTAGCTGGGACTATAGGCGCCTGCCACAGTGCCCGGCTGTTTTTGTTGTTGTTGTTGTTTAGCAGGCTCGGGCCAGGTTCAAACCTGCCAGCCCCAGTGTTATGTGACTGGCGCCCTAACCACTCTGCTACAGGTGCCAAGTCCCAGCTAGTTTTTCTATTTTTTAATATTGGGTCTCACTCTTGGTTAGATTGGTCTTCAACTCCTAAGCTCAAGCAATCTACCTTCCTTGGCCTCCCAGAGTGTTAGGATTATAGGTGTCAGCCACCATGCCTGGTCCCATAGCCTTTTCCTTAATATTTCTAAGCTTTTTTTTTTTTTTTTGAGACAGAGTCTCAGTTGGTCACCCTCAGTAGAGTACCGCGGTATCTTAGCTCACAGCAACCTCAAACTCTTAGGCTCAAGTGATCCTCTTGCCTCAGCCTCACAAGTAGCTGGGACTACAGGCACCAGCCACAACGCTTGGCTATTTTTTTAGAGATGGGCTCTGGCTCTGGCTCAGGCTGGTCTCAAACCTGTGAGTTCAGGCAATCCCCCCACCTTGGCGTCTTAAGTGCTGGGATTACAGGCATGAGCCACAATGCCCAGCCTATTTCTAAGCTCTTGTGATACTGCTCTTCCTTACTCACTTTGTTGTCAGTGATACCACGTAAGAATCTGTCCCATAGATGGTAGATGATTTATTAGTTTTGGTGTTTGCTAAACGAACCTGAAAATGGGAGAACGGATATAAACCTGTGGTTAGGCTATTTTAAATTTCATCCAGGTCCAAAGAAAAGAAGAAAACCCCCCTCATAAAACTGGTTTCAGTATATAACTTGACCCTAAAAGAGAAGATGAACCATATTCCTCTCTTCAGAACCATCACCCCCATCCAATAGCTCTCCTGTGTTTCCCTTCCCTCTTTTACCTTCCCTTCAGCCAATCCAAAGACAATGATGTACTCTGCAGGCCACTGCAGGCAAGTAACAGCACTCTGTATGAAAGAAATGATGAAAAGGATTAACCCCATCTGTGTGGGTTAGCACGTTTATAACAACCTGAACCCACCCCACCCCAATCTCCTCTAGGGAAGGAGAGAAGGAGATACAACTGGGCTCTAAGGAGGAAGATGACAAAGAACAGCCAGGCAGCACCATCCCTGCAGTGGGAAAGGTCAGATTCAGATGTTAGACAATAGAATGTTCTCCTTAGTTAAGTAACATAAGAATGGAAAAACAAGCATCTAATGTACTAAATACTAAAATGACACCAGTAGATGAACAACCACATACCTACGTGAGAGAAAAACACGATAAAATTCAAGTGTGGGGGGAGCAGGGAAGGGAAAAGGGAGGGGGAAAGGGGGTTTGGTAAGCTCTAACCTCACAGTCACAAAATAAGGGTATAGGTATATGGAATCCCTCCTGGTGAAGGGCTCAACTACAATGTGGACTTTACCTAACACATGCAAACAATGTAACCTAATCGTTTATACCCTCATATTAATCTGAAATAAAATAGATAAATATATAAATAAATAAAAAAAAAGAAAATACAACTCCTGGTTGCATTTATAAGAAGACATATTGATACATGTTTGCTCATCCTAAACTCCCAAGGACTGGTCTGAACTTGCCGTCTGGATGAACTTGTTACAGATGACTTTCTTGTCGCCCCTGCCAATTAAAAGGAGAGAAAGCATATTAAAAACCACTTACGTAAAGCATTTTAAAAACCCAGACATCTTCCCTGGCCCACTAGTGTTTCCTATAACTCTGCAAGAGCCCTGAAAGGAGGCATACAAGGGAGCCTGAGTAGCTTTGGAACAAAGCAAAGATGCAACATCAGTCTGGGCCTCCTGTTGACCTTAGACTGTTTTTCCAGGAATAGGACTGCAGATAGGCAAAGGTAGAGAAGTAACAAAAGCAGTCTCCAGAAACTCTGCCTTCCATGCCCATACGGGGCTCTTCTTCCTATTTTCCCTCCCCAGTAAGACATTTCCTTTGCCTTCCCCTTTTCTCTAGGCCATCCCATCTCCCAATCTCTATCCTCACCAATCTTCTCCAATCTTGTAGACATAGATGATGTTGTCAGTCTGTCCTATGGCAATTTTAGTGGAATCAGGAGAAAAAGCCATTCCCTTCACCATATAGCTCTTCCTGCCATACTAAGAGTTAAAAAAAAAAAGAAAAACAAGTAATGAGTACACATGAAAAAGAAAATAGAGAAAAGGTACATGTGTGTTCTAATGAGCTAGAGGAACTGATAAGGAGAAAATGTGGGGGTGTGCCATTTCCTACATTAATAGCTAGGAGGCAGGCTAAGCATCCCAGGTTCATAAAGCCCTATCAACATGGTACACATGAATACTCTTCACCTTCATGTCTGCTGGTTTGGTGGAGAATTTATCTCTCCGTTCTCCATGTTCATCATACAGCAGTACTACTCGATCCACTGTGCAGACAGCAAACTTGGCATTGTTCTGGGACCAAGCCATACAGGTCACCTTTGCAGCGCCATCCTGTAGAGGCAAAGGAGTAAAAATAAAGCCAAGTGCTGGTCTAGAGTGCCAAAAAGATTCCTAGTTCCATTATTTCTAGTGTGGCTTTGGTCAATTTTCTTCCAGTCACAGTCCTATCTTCAAAGCAAAGAGATGGTTATGTGAGTGTGAGAACAACATGCTTCTAGAGACCCATAATGTAAATGCACTAGGAGGTACTGCACTAAATCCCTGCAATGGTCTCTTTGTTCCCTTATATCCCAGGTTTGCTACTAAAATAAATTCAATTGGTCTGAAATTTTGGTCTTTAGCCATTCATTCAATTAATTTTTTTGAGCACCTTACTAAGAAAGGCATTTGGCTAGAGGCTGAAAGAGAATCCAAGAGCAAAACACAGATGCTGTTCCAGATCCGGTAAGACGATGCAAATTGAAAGAGCCCCATAAGTATGTACAAAGTACTGTAATAGTTTGGAGGCAATCTGAGATAACTTTATGCTAAAATGATCAAAATTAAGCTTTGAAGAATGGATACAGTTGAGTGGTAAATTATTCGAGATGGAAGGAATGGCACAAGAAGAGGGAAGTTTGGGTTAAAAAACAGTAATTTAGTTTAGCTGAAACTACCCTGAAAATAGAATAGAGGAAGGGCCAGCTTAGAATGGTATTTGGGCTCGGCACCTGTAGCTCAGTGGTTATGGCGCCATCCATATACACCGGGGCTAATGGGTTCAAACCTAGCTAAACAACAGTGACAACTGCAACAAAAAAATAGCTGGGCATTGTGGCAGGAGCTTGTAGTCCCAGCTACTTGGGAGGCTGAGGCAAGAGAATGGCTTAGGCCTAGGAGTTGGAGGTTGCTGTGAGTTATAATGTCATGGCACTCTATCAAGGGCGACAAAGTGAGACTGTCTCAAAAAAAAGTATCTTTTATTTAAAAAAAAAAAAAAAAAGGTCTTTGATGCTAAATAGTTTGGGTTTATTGGCAGGAAAGGGAGAGAAAGTGAAAGTTCTGGAATTGGGAGTAAAAGAATTAGAGCTGAGGCGGTGCCTGTGGCTCAGTGAGTAGGGCGCCGGCCCCATATACCAGAGGTGGCCAAAAACTGCAAAAAAAAAGAAGAATTAGAGCTGAGATTTAGGATAAACAATGCTTTTTTTTTTTTTTTTTAGACAGAATCTTATTATGTCGCCCTCGGCAGAGAGCTCGCAGCAACCTCAAACTCTTGGCATTAAGAGATTCTCTTGCCTTAGTCTCCCAAGTAGCTGGTACTACAGGCTCCTGCCACAATGCCTGGCTATTTTTTTGGGGGACAGAACCTCAAGCTGTCACTCTGGATAGAGTGCTATGGCATTACAGCTCACGGCAACCTCCAATTCCTGGGCTCAAGCGAGTCTTCTGTCTCCGCCTCCCAAGTAGCTGGGACTATAGGTGCCCACCACAATGCCCGGCTGTTTTTTGGTTGCAGCTATCATTGTTGTTTGGCGGGCCTGGGCTGGATTCGAACCCGCTAGCTGAGGTGTACGTGGCTGGCGCCTTAGCCAGTTGAGCCACAGGCGCCAAGCCTGGGCTATTTTTTTTTGTTGTAGTTGTTTAGTTGGCTGGGGCTGAGTTCGAATCCGCCACCCTTGGTGTATGTGGCTGGCACCATAACCACTGTACTATGGTGCCGAGCCAATGCTTTTTTTTGAGACAGAGCCTCAAGCTGTCACCCTGGATAGAGTGCCGTGGCACCATAACTCACAGCAACCTCCAATTCCTGGGCTCAAGCGAGTCTCCTGCCTCCGCCTCTCAAGTAGCGGGGACTACAGGCACCCGCCACAACGCCCGGCCATTTTTTGGTTGCAGCTGTCATTGTTTGGCGGCCCGGCTGGATTCGAACCCGCCAGCTCAGGTGTTCGTGGCTGGTGCCTTAGCTGCTTGAGCCACAGGCGCCCTGCTGATTTTTTTTTTTTTTTTGAGACAAAAGTCTCACTCTGTTGCCCTCAATAGAGTGCTATGATGTCACAGATCACAGCAACCTCAAACTCTTGGGCTCAAGTGATCTTTTGCCTCAGCCTCCTGAGTAGCTGGGACTACAGGCACCCACCATGACCCCCAGCTGTTTTTAGAGAATGATCTTGCTCTTTCTCAGGCTGGTCTCCAACTGCTGAGCTCAAGCAATTCACCTGCCTCAGCCTCCCAGAGTGCTAGGATTACAGTAATAAGCCCACTTTCCCCGGCCAATGCTACTCTTTTTTTTTCTTAACTACCTACTCTACAGAAGTCTAAGTGAATTATTCGTTTTTTTTTTGAGACAGAGCCTCCAGGTGTCACCCTGGGTAGAGTGCCGTGGCATCATAGCTCACAGCAACCTCCAACTCCTTGGCTTAAGTGATTCTCTTGCCTCAGCCTCCCAAGTAGCTGGGACTACAGGCACCTGCCACAATACCCAGCTATTTTTTGGTTGTAGTTGTCATTGTTGTTTGGCAGGCTCAGGCTGGATTCGAACCCACCACCTCTGGTTCATGTGGCTGGCGCTTTAGCCGCTTGAATTACAGGTGCCGAACCTAAGTGAATTATTCTTACCAGATCTGTCCCTTCCAATACTAACTCTGATCTGTTATGGTTCTCCTACTAAGGGTTTCCTTCCTTGAAATAAGAATGCTTCTGCTCAGGTTGTTGAATTTCTTGGGCACTAAAGCTCTGGCTTAAAACAATGTCACTTTTTACTCCTAACCTACCCATCTCCAAAGTCAGAAGTGAAAAGGCTCTTTTCCTTCAAATCCTCAAACCAGAGTCAGAAAATAGTCACACTACCACCACAATCATCCCCCTAGTTCTTCATTACATTAGGTTAGAAGGGCTAAGAGCTCCTCATCAACCTTTGTTGATCACTCTGCTTCATTGCTTTTCCTGATCTTGGGCATTCAGCCCTACCTGCATCATGATATCATCTCATTTTGAGATTGACGAAAGATTTCATTTCCAATTTGTCCATTAGGGCAGAGGAATTTTTAAATTACAGATTCAGAGGTTAGCTTACTGAGCAATGAGCACAACTCTCTTTTGTTCTAATTTCCTTCTATTTTCCAAATACCACATCCTCCGTGAAGCCTTCCTGAATCCCATAATCAATTATTTCTGCTTTCTCTACAATATGTACCACACTGGATTGTTTTGAGGACTGAATGAAGTAGGGAATAAAAAAATAATAGGCTTACCAAGTACTTACTGTAGCCTAGGCATTTTGTTATGTTCTTGGCATGCATTGCCTCATTGCACCTCTTAACACTGAGGTAGATACTATTATGAGTATCTCCTGTTTTCAGATGGGGAAACTGAAGCATGAAAAGGTTAAGCGATTTGCCTGAGTTTACACACACAGTTTGCAAGGGGACTGAACGAAGATTCAAATCCATGTATGTGTAATCAATTATGGAATATATTATGATTAGCTTTGTATTATTCTGCCTTTTGAATTTTGAGTTTTTTTTTTTTTTTTTTTTTTTTGCAGTTTTTGGCCAGGGCTGGGTTTGAGCCCACCACCTTCAGTATATGGGGCTGGCGCCCTACTCCTTTCAGCCATAGGCGCTGCCCTGAATTTTGAGAATTTTTAATGTCCTTCCCTCTTGTCTATCAATTTTCACCACTGCTTTTTAGTTTACAATGCTCTTTTGTGTATATTACTATATTTAACTCTTCCCTAAATTCCCTAAAGTTGCTACTAGTACTCCCACTTTCCAAATGAAGCTGATGAAAGCTCGGGGATGATCACGTGACAAGGGCTTAAATCAGCTATGTTACGTCATTTGTTTAAAGTAGTGGTGGAACTAGGCCTTGAATTCTGGTCTCCTAACTCGAAAGCCCACCCTTTCTTCACCATATTTTGGGGCTCTTCCCTTACTGCCTAACCCTTCCTGAATCTAAGGCAATGCATCTTCACCATCAGCACAAATGCTTCAGTTTTGAGGGCTTGCACCAAATGCGCTTATTTACTTCTGTGTAGATGAATGTTCGTTGTTTACATGTGCGCCTTTCCCTCTGGAAGGCAGGGGCAGTAAGTCGGTTGGTTTTGCATTCCTTAGAACCCCAGCACCGGACCTGGCACGTAACTGATGCTAATAAAATGAAAGCTGGCTCAGCGCTCGTAGCTCAGTGGTTAGGGCGAGCCGGCCACATACACCCAGGCTGGCAGGTTTGAACAAGGCCTGGGCCTGCTAAAACAACAATGACAACTACAACAACAAAAAAAGCCGGGCATGTGGCGGGCGCCTGTAGTCCCTGCTACTGGGGAGACTGAGGCAAGAGGATTGCTTAAGCCCAAGCGTTTGAGGTTGCTGTGTGAGCTATGACGCCACGGCACTCTACCAAGGGCGACATAGTGAGACTCTGTTCAAAAAACTAATTAATTTATTAATTAAAAATAAAATGAAAGCTACAGCCGTTAACGGTCCACCTCGCCTACTGAATACCGTAAGGACTGGGCAGAGGCCGGATTATCGGCATATCCGTTACAGTCTTCCGCACATAGCTGGAGCTCAGCATTATTAAACTTCTGTTTTCCCATTTTTCTTGGCATGTAAGGCAGGAGAGGGAGGAAAGAGGCACGCAACTCCTCACCTGAGGGCTCAGCAGGGTCCTCAGGTGCTTTAACTGCATGACGCACGTCTGTCTCTCAAACACTGCCGGACAGCTACACCTCTGGTGGTTACCTGGACAACCCGCCACGCCGCCGCAGCAGCATTGGTAGTTGCTGACCCTGACGCGACCGTAGCGCAACACGCGTCGCAAGGTCACACGTTGCTTTGCGGCAAACCATACAGAACGTGCGCAAGCGCAGTGAGATCTGGGGCGGACCTTAAGAGGGCTTGATGAACCTTCTCCTCAACCAATCCCTTAGCTACATGCAAACCCAATCCAAGCCCCGCCCACAATCCTTCGTCCCGCTATGTGTCCTGCGTGACCTAAACGAAGTCTTTCTCGCTCTTTGAAATATGTATGTGAGCGTTGTTGAGTGCGCTTTTCATCTTCACAACCCTGGATGAAAGCAAGGCAGTTGCTAGGCTAGGCCTTTTGCAGTTGACGGAATTAACCCAAATAGATTGTATGACTGGCACGGAATCACAAGGCTAATAATGATAGCCAAAAGTGGATCCTCAGTATGTGTCTGCCAGGTATTGTGAAAAGTATTGAGCGTTCACTATACTATGTAATCTCAAAACCACATTTTAAAGGGTATAGCGTTATTATTTGTATCATTTTACATAACAGGAGACTCAGGATTAAAGAGGTCACTTGCTCAAGCTAACACAGCCAGTAAGGGACAGAAATGGTATTCAAACCAGAGCTGGTAAATTTAAACACCTTTTATATTTCTTCTCATCTACGAGTTCGCTTTCTCAGTCCCATGCTACTATACCCTGTGAACATCAAAAAAATGTTCTCAGAGTCTAAGAAATGAATGTTTTGGAACCAGCAGCCAGGGAAAGGTAAGGTACCCTACTTCCAAATTGGATAATGGTGGGTTAGAGAATTGTTGCTTAGATCAGAATGCTTTTATGGTTACGAGGGGAAGGCAGACCAGAGCTTGGCCCACCTGATTATGTTTTGTGATATCTGGGGTTGGAGTTTGGCTAAGTAGAAAAGATACTGACTTCTTGATCTTTGGATTGGGTTCCTTTCCCTAATTTTTGGTGTAATTTTTGTCTTTTTTTGAGAAGGGTGTCTCACTCTGTCACCCTGGGTAGAGTGCCATCATAGCTCACAGCAACCTCAAACTGTTGTGCTTGAGCAATCCTCTTGCCTCAGCCTCCTGAGTAGCATGTTTCACTATGTCCAGCTAGTTTTTCCATTTTTAGTAGAGACAGGGTCTCACCCTTGCTCAGGCTGGACTGGATCTCCTCAGCTCCAGTGTCTGTAAAGGTGTCTCCACTTGCCTTGGTTCCCTGAGTGCTAGGATTACAGGTGAGCCATCCTGCCCATCTAATTTCTTGTAATATACCAGCGAGATTGAAATGCAGAAAAGGAGTTATTTATAAGCCTTCTCTGGAATGAACCAAAGTTTAGAAGCCCTGTAACCCTCCAAAATATGTAGCATATGCTCTCTAGACAAGAGCCTATGACTTCTTCCACAGTGGTTGCAAACGTCAAACAGATTTCTTTCATGGCCAGCCCCACCTTGGAAATTGGGGAAGAATAGAGGACAGCCCCTATTTTCACAAGAAACAAGTAGGCCCACAGCCCAAATTGTAATTCTTTTGATAGGGGAGTTCTAACTCCTCAGTTTTATTTCCAGAATCCTCTTCTTGATATGGTAGCAGAGCATGAATATAAACTCATTTATGCTTTACAATTATTACTGACTTCGACCAATTGAACAGAGACAGAGATGAAAGAGAAAGCAAAGGAGGGAAGAATAGACACAGGAACACAAAGGATGGGGGAACATGCCACTGAGGGATCCATTAGTGTAAGCTGCTTTTTGTTAATCCCCAAGACACTGCTCAGTCCTTTTTTAACCATTCATTCAGGGTTGATGGAGAAGTCAGAATAAATAGTGAGGAGCTGGGCAGTTGATGTGAGCAGTGACAATAAAAAGGCTACTGGCCCTCTCACATGGCATAACTTCATTTCCACTGCAGGAAGTACTTCTTTCTCTCCCTCCCCTTCTTACCTAACAAAGCAAAAGAAACTAGGGCTCTAGTTTTCTACACCCCTTCTTCCTGGTCCCTCTCTACCTATTCCAGGCTGGCAAATTGAAGCAAACGCTTTACAGTGAGAGTCTGTGACTGTCAAATTGGTGGTGGTGGTATGAGAGGCCCTGGGTGAGTCAGGAGAGAAATGTTTTCAGCATACCATACAGTCAGCTCCAGTTTGTCCAAGAACCTTTATTGGAAAAATGTCCAATAAGTGAGATCACCAGCAGCTGGAGGGGCTGCCACGTGATGGGGAGCACCTGAGGCTCCATGGAAGACATTGGAGTAGTGCAGTGCAGCATCTGCCTCTAGGCCCAGAAGATTCCTTTTATTTTCTGGGGGAAGAAAAGTACCCACAGAAACACACCCAGAGGCAAGACGTAGGGGCAGCTGGGGATGCCAAGAGTCCTGATACAGGTGAAATGGGGCCCCCGTTTGGGACCTAATGGGATAGGGTAAAACAAGTGACTCTCCCCTGAACCGGGGAGATAGGAGAAGATACTCTATCTGATAATCACTCCCCAGGTTCAGGGACACACACTCTAACAGACCTACCTTCTGGCTCTGCTCACAGTGGAAAGAGGATGGCTACCAGGCCTGAGATTGTGGGAGTGTCATTACTCTGGGAGTCTTGGGCAGTTCCATCTTAGGTTCTCCCTGACCCCATCCCCATCCCCAGGTTGCTAATGCATCTCCCTTCTGGTTCTGTTTCTTCGTTCAAACATCGATGGTGTTGATGGATGGTGACTTTTTCTGTGAAAGAAAATGGCCTGAGTCTCTAACTTCAGGAAAGCAATAGGTGCCACTTTTCCTCTCCAGCATCCACCACCCCAGGCCTTCCATTCTCCATTTTTTCCCGCCCCTCTTTGGCCTTCTTTTCTCTGGCTTCTCCTCAGGGGCAGAATCACCCTTCCCGCCCTCATCAGCCAGCCCCCACATCACCTGTCTTGTCCCCACTGGCCTTCCCTGAGGACTCTGTTCCGGCCCCTTCCCTTTCTCCTTGGGGTTGTTGTTGGAGTCATTGTCCTTGATGATGTCATACTGACGGCAGAACAGCCCAATTACAGCTGAAACACAATACAATTTGAGCCTTCATCTTGACCTCCTCAACTCACAGTTTTTAAGAGAGTGAGATACCCACACAGCTTCTACAAAATCCAAGAAGAAAATCCTTAAATTCCTGTTACCTATGAAATCTTGTCTTTTGGCTCTAGACAGCCTCCTCTTCCTCTCTTCAAACTTCCCTGATCATCTCCCCCTCAACTAAACATCTCCCCACCTCCATTTCTCTCACTCCCTTTTCTCCTAACAACCTTTGCTACCTCCCATGTTCACCAATTCCCACTTTCTAAGTCCCTGCTCCCCCATCTAGCTGCTTACTCACCAGCCCACATGAGCAACACCACCACAATGATGACCACTTCCCCAGTCTGCAGTGGTCGCTCTCCATCCAGACCTTCCACTGTGATGTCACCTGAGACGGGAAAAGCCAGACTCTGGGTTACTGGGGATCAGCTGTATCTATGCAGACACATGCAGGCTGGGATGCTGGGGATTAGTCAGAGTAGATATATCACAGTGTTGCCCTTTGAGTTGTAGGGTAGCCCCTCTCTAGGAGGCAGCCTTTGGTAGACAGGTGGTTAAAGACCAAAAAGCAAGAGGGCTTCAGGGTAGGTACTCACTTATACAGGCTGTAGCTGATGTGAAATGGGATTGGGTAAAAGGAAGCTTAAAAGCCCTTCCTCCAAACAATCCAACACTAGCCTGTCTATCCCCGTCTCCTGCCCACCTGCTTTTCCTTCCTTTCCTGGCAGTACAATGAATTAAATCACTCTTCGGTTCATCTAAACTAGACTGTGGCTTGCCTTAGGGAAGTAATTAGGCTAAAAGCCAGGTAAGAAGCCATATATCTATTGCATAGACCCTCACCTGGGCTTGAGCTGTTTGAGGGTAGCCGGTCAGAGCCCTTGAGAGTTCGGAAGTGCACCCGGGGCCCTGGGGGACTCTCTCCCCTAAGGCCGATGCTCCTGACCTGCACTGTGTAGTCACTGTCTTCAGCCAGGCCCCAGAGGGCACAGGCTCGAGTGGTGGTGTTCACCTCCCTGATCACACGCTGTCCGGGGCCGTTCTGTCGCTGCAGAGAGGTGATGGGAAAGGAGGACAGCCTCACCCCAGTGCCAGGCCGGAAGGCTTAACCCCGGACTTCTGAACATCCAAGCACTCCAAGGATATAGGGTGAAAAGAGCAGCTTGAGCCCCCAAACATGAACTCCCAGATTCCCCCACCTCCGAGAGAGCAGTTTGGGGGGAGGTAGCTGAAGGAAGGTCCAGAGATCCAAGGACACAGGTTGGGGGAGCAGAAGAGTGATTCATACTTGCTGGGAAATGGAGTAGCCAATGACGATGTTGCCTTCTGGGACGTCCCAGGACACAGTGGCCGAGTTGGCTCTGAGGTGAGTGACTGTCACATTCACAGGAGAGGGAGGCCGGTCTGTGGGTGCCGGGGTGTTAACAGGTTTCACCCACAGACTAATTCGGCTGACCTCCACCCCCCACCCCCCACCAGAGCCTCTCTACTCACCTGCTCGCACAAAGCCCAGGTCACAGCTGACCAGCAGGAGGACCGTGGGGCTTAGATATGGGGAGAGGGGCATCAGCGAAGCCATAGTCCCCACCGAGTCCGCTGAGAGGAACTGGGGCATCTGCTTGACATCCAGGCGGGGTTCCTGGAGACGGCAGGAGTGGGGGGTGCCAAAGATGGTCAGCAGCTCTCCCGAGCCCTCGAAGGCCCACAAAGCCCCATCTTCCACCCATTCACCCCTACCCACCCCGCGCGCCCTCCCCGCCCCCGCAGTACCCGGGCGCCCCCAGCGCGCGGTCTGCCCTGCCCACACCCACCTCCGCCTGTCCTCGCGGTGGGTCAGGCCTCGGGGGGCTGCTCGGTGCCCAGAGGGCGGCCCATCGCCCGACTCTGTTGCGCTGCCCTACCCCATTCCGGCGCGGGCCCGGCGAGGCAGGCAGCGCGGGGCCGAGCTGCCGGGCAGAGGGCAGAGGCAGAGGCAGAGCCTGTGCCGGCCGCGGGTCTGCGGGGCCCCCAGAGCTCCGACTGGCAGCGTAGTCCGTCTGAGAGCAGGGGGCGTTGCCGGTGCAGCCTGGCGGCTCGCCCAGGTCCCGGGTGCGGGAGACAGTGCGGCTTCCTTCTCCGGCCCCTGCAGCGGGATGTGACTGTTCCGGGCAGCCAGCCGCCGCCTTCTGCAGAGATGGCCCGGCTCTCTCCGCCGCAGCCCGGCCGGGACGTGCGGGCCCGCCCCGCCCCGCGGGGTTCTAGCCGCCGTCATCCCCCGCCCCCCCTCGTGCTCTCGGGGCTCCTCCCACGACCCTCCCTATGGCGGCTTCCCTGGCCCCCACTCTTCTCCCTCCCGGATCCAGCCTCTGAGCCGGCCGGGGCAGGGGGCTAGGCGTAGGCGCGAGGGTCTCGGGCATCTGGGAGCTCCCCTCCTTCTTCGGATGGAATTAGCCAAGTTCCGAGGAGGAATTCCACCTTCGGTGCGGGAGGGGCTCAGAGGACGGGAGACGGAGTGATCGAGTAATTGTTTTAACAATCTCTTACTTGTAGACTGCGTCAGTTTTTAAGTCTCTTTTCCATTCATAATATGACTTAATTCCGTTAGCTTTCTCATTCGTTCTTTTATTTTTTTTCATTTATTCAGCACATATTAATTGAGCATTTCCTATGTGTTTGGCATTACGATAAAGCTGGAGTTAATGATTGTTAAAGTATTGGGCTTATAGGGAGAACTAGCAGGAATTAAGAGCAAAGACCTATGATGCTTTTTTTTGGTAAGCTCTGCTACTTACTGTATGGTTTGGGAAAAATTGATTAATCTACACCTCAAGTTTCCCATTAAAAAAGCAGAGCATAGAAACCTCATAGGTCTGTTGTAAGGTCATATGAAACAATGTTGGGGAAAGATCTTTACAAATCTTACTATACTATATGAATGAGTGAGTGATTATTATTAATTTGCATTAGTTTGTTAATTACTTTGATCAATGAACATGTAAGTCTTTTTTTTTTTTTTTTTTGAGACAGAGCCTCAAGCTGTCACCTTGGATAGAGTACTGTGGCATCACAGCTCACAGCAACCTCCAATTCCTGGGCTCAAGCGAGTCTCTTGCCTCTGCTTCCCAAGTAGCTGGGACTACAGGCGTCAGCCACAAGGCCCGGCCATTATTTTTTTTTTTTATTTTTGGTTGCAGCCGGCATTGTAGTTTGGCCGCCAGGGCTGGATTCGAACCCGCCAGCTCAGGTGTACGTGGCTGGCGCCTTAGCCCGTTGAGCTACAGGCGCCGAGCCTGAATAAACATGTAAGTCTTTAAGTTATTCCATGCTTTGGGGAAGATTGAAATCTGAGGTAAGAACCTGGGTGGACTCCCAGTTTGGCCAGCTGTGTGATCTTGGGCAACCAAATCCTCTCTGAATCTCATTTTCATCGACTAAAAAATCATCAATATTGACCTCTTAGTGTTGTATCCAAAGAGATACTGTATATGAAAGTGTTCCCTGTAAATACAGATTGGCAAACATTGTAGTTAGGGGAGATTCTTTACTTTCTATTTCTCAGTGCAGTATTTCTATTTCTATGGCATTTTCCCCCTGTAATATCCTGTTCAATGTGGCACACCTGGGGCTCAGAAGCTTCTGTTGCTTTCCTTTCTGAGAGGGAAAAATGGGACCAGTGGGACACAGGAGGACTGTGTGTGTTGAACATGTGATCAAGCCATGAACCAGGTCCTCTGACTTCTGACCCAAGGACCCTGATCTCTGGCCTCCTGAGGCATCCTGGTCCCAGAGCACTCTTGCCCAGGGTTTCTTGCTGCCCTGGGTATTGTCTTCTGCTCCCAGGCTCCAGGTCCTCCAGAGAAGAGGGCATTGTTCCTGAAGGGCAGGAGTAATGAACCTCAGGTCTTCCTTTTCAGAGGCTGGCAAGTAAAGAGGAACCTCAGGAGCTTCCCTGGGGTTACCAGAGGCTTAGGGGCCTAGTGACCAGGAAAGGGTGGTGCTCAGGGAGGCTGATGTTCTTGGGTTAATCATCACTGTGCCTCAGATAAGGCCCTGCCAGCTGGAAGCAAAATCAGTGTGACCAGAGGGTTTGTGTGGCTAAAGAGGCAGTGTGTCCATAGTGCAGGACCATGCCGGGCACAAAACGGTTTCAACATGTGATTGAGACCCCGGAGCCTGGCAAGTGGGAGGTGAGAACCTTCTCCTTGTTGTCTTTCTGCACTGATTTCTAGAATCATTTTTTTAATCTGGATTTATTTCCACTCTGAGTTTCTGTTCAGCTCCTCTTTCTTCTTATCTTCCTTCCTAATCTTTCCCTCATAGGCTTAGAATACCAAGTGCAGGCTGAGTTTCTGGTGTGTGGTGGGGTGTGTATGAGCCCTAACACTGTGACCTGCTGCCATTTTGACCTCTGGTTCAGCAGGCATGAATGAGGATTTGACTTTCTGCCTCCATCCTTGTCCCCTCCTCCCTCTAGCTGTCTGGGTATGAGGCAGCTGTGCCAATCACAGAGAAATCAAACCCACTTACTCAGGACCTGGACAAAGCAGATGCAGAAAAAATTGTTCAATTGCTGAGGCAATGTGATGCTGAGATCTTCCAGGAGGAGGGACAAGCCATGCCCACATACCAGGTAACCCAGACTCATCCCTTGGACCCTGAGAATAAAGATATCAACCCCCAACCCCAACCCCACCTCAACCTGTGCCCTTCCAGACCATGCTTCCTGTTTTGGAAACCCTGTGACTCCCTCCCCCATCCCCCAAATCCACTGTCCTCCTTTCCTTGGCTTCTGATTCCTACCTGTTCCCTACAGCGACTCTACAGTGAATCAATTCTGACTACCATGGTACAAGTGGCTGGGAAAGTTCAGGAAGTACTAAAGGTATTAACCCTCTGTCTGCTCCCTCTCTAAATTTTTATTTCTTTCTCCTTTTTTTTGCAGTTTTTGGCCCGTGCCAGGTTTGAACCCACCACCTCCATCATATGGGGCCGGCGCCCTACTCCTCAGAGCCACAGGCGCCACCCTCCCTCTCTAAACTTTGCTTTTTCTCTTTAATTTTTTCTTATTTTGGTCTCTATTTCTTACTTTTATAGATCTCAGTTCTCCTTTCCCCCTCCTCTATTTTGGATCCTTATTGTCATCTTAATAATCAATAATAATTATGGATATCATTACTGCTTAATACTTAAAAATAGACAATGTAATTTCACACTCATTACCCTTACAACAACCTGTGAAATTGAGTTTATTGTCTGGTTTTTCTTTATAGATGAGAAAACAAAGACTTAGAAAAGATAACCACAGTAGGTTACTTAAACACACCCAACATTACCTAGATAAGGCTACTTTTATTATTCCTTGTTATTTAGATGACAAAGCTGCTTTCAGTACTTTCTGGAATAAGTAAGGGTTTGAATAAGTAGCAAACCACAGACTGAAGTTTCTTTTTCCAATCAAGTGTTTTTTTAGCTACACCACACTGCCCATGTTGTGTTTAGTTTTGTGATGAGAGGAGGCTTAAGGATTCTCTCCAATTCCCCTTCCACTACTAACAAAGAAAAAATATGTTTTCCCCAACCTGAGCTGGTCCCTGGTGACTAGGCATTTTTCCTTCCACAGGAGCCGGATGGGGGGCTGGTGGTGCTGAGTGGAGGAGGCACCTCAGGCCGCATGGCATTCCTCATGTCAGTGAGTACCCTGATCCTCAGTTTTCCTTCCTCCTCCTTCCGGCCCATAAAGCTCTGCACAGCTAAGCTCCCAGGTGGATCCATCACTAGACCTGGGCTCTAGGCCTGGCTATCGAAGATCTCACCATGGAGTTCCATTTCTTCTGAGGCCGTCTGAGCTCCCCCAGTCTGTTGCCAACATCTCTGTATCCATGTACCTCCAACTGATCCTCCAACTGATTTCAGTGTCAGATTCCATGTAGGACAGTTAAGAACTGGTCCAAGAGAATCATTATACCTCCTCTGCCAGTTAGGAGCTGAAACTCCAAGATAATTATTCCCTCTTCATATCCTCTCCCCTTTGACAGGTCTCCTTTAACCAGCTGATGAAAGGTCTTGGACAAAAACCTCTTTATACCTACCTCATTGCAGGGGGTGACAGGTAAGCCAAGCTGGCCTAGGAAGATTTCATTTAGTCAGAATAGTAGTTTTTAGAAATTGGATTCAAATGCCTTCAGACAGACATTGCGTTTAGTTTGCGTTGGTCCTCACCATTCTATTTTGCCTTATGCTTGGCCCACTTCATGTAGCTATGTTGTCTGACCATCCCTTTTAGGTATTTGAGTTTTTCAACTCTATGGAGCATCTATCATGGCACCTAACAAACAGTAGATGCTCGTTCAGTGACAATTTCCCCTTTTATTCCCTTCTCTTAATGTAGTCTGCCCTAATAAACTGCTTCCCAATGATTGTCACTTAATTTGAGTTTGTTCTCATAGGTCTGTGGTGGCCTCTAGGGAGGGTACAGAAGATAGTGCCTTGCATGGGATTGAAGAACTGGAGAAGGTCTGTACTTTCCACTGGAACTCAACCAGAGGCCTCTGCTTATTCCTTCTCATAGGGACATAAAAGCCCCAACATTCAGCCAAAGCCTATTCTCTCCTCTGGTCCTGACTCTTATATCCTCACAGAATAGGTTTATGTCCTGGGGAGCTCCCAGTTGACTACCTTGGCCTATCCTCCTCTCCTAGGTGGCCGCTGGGAAGAAGAAGGTGATTGTCATTGGTATTTCCGTGGGACTTTCTGTAAGTGGATCAATTTTATAGGGAGGAAGTGGGTGGGGATGGAATAGCATGGAAGATAGTTCAGTAAGGGGGCTACTAGAACACAGAAAGTTTGCTCAGGAAAGTTGGTTTTAGTTTTATTAGTTTGGATTTAAGTATATGACTATGGGAATCAGTTATCTCAGAATAACTGTGTATCAATCCCTCAACAACCAAGATAGGTAGACTAGTCCAGAGGTCATCAAACTACACTGGCAGGTGAATCGAGCCAGCTGCCTATTTTTATAAATAAAGTTTTATTGGAACAGAGCCATTTGAGCCATGTAAACAGATCATTTACATATGATCTGTGGCCTCTTTGTGCTGTAACCATTGGGTTGAGCAGTTGGACAGAGATCACAGGGGCCACAAAGCCCAGATTATTTACTCTCTGGCCCTTTATAGAAAAATCTGGCCCTTGGACTAGTTCCCTGCTACTTAAAGTATGCTCCCTACACCAGCAACATCAGCATTACCTGGGACTTGTTAGAAATACACTGTCTCAGTGCCCACTCCCTCATACCCCCAAGAAGCCCAGGTAGTTTGAGAAACACTGATCTATAGGACCCCAAGTTTCCTCTCAACTCTGCAGCAATCTGATTCTAAGAATTCAGTAGGCAAAAACTAGATCCCAGGCTCGGCGCCTGTGGCTCAATGGGCTAAGGCGCAGCCACGTACACCTGAGCTGGCGGGTTCAAATCCAGTCAGGGCCCGCCAAGCAACAATGACAGCTGCAACCAAAAAATGGCCAGGTGTTGTGGCGGGCGCCTGTAGTCCCAGCTACTTGGGAGGTGGAGGCAG
>CAUYRH010076468.1:0-102807 GCA_963574655.1 Perodicticus potto | reverse complement strand
AAAAGGAGTTCCATTTAGATTTAAAGAGCTTCATCTCCATGAACAGGACATACAGCTTTTCCATAACCCATTTTCTACTGACATTGAAAACGTGGAGGTCAGTCCCTGAAGTTGCCGCCATGGCTGCCCCTCTGCCAGCTGCTCTGGTGCCACCTCAGGCCAGCGTCTCTGGCAGGTGGGAGCCGGGCACTGATGGGTGTGGCGGGGGCAGCCAAACACTCCTGCGCTCCGGCTCTGGCTCTGCGCCCCGGCTCTGGCTCTGCGCCACAGACGCTTTTCGGCTTCTCCACGGGGCTGGCCTGCGGCGCCTGGATGCTCTAACAACGTTTCCACTGTATACATGTACCACAATTTATTGGTACATGTATACAGTGGAAACATTCGTAGAGCATCCATGGAATACTATGCAGCCTTAAAGAAAGATGGAGACTTTATCTCTTTCATGTTTACATGGATGGAGCTGGAACATATTCTTCTTAGCAAAGTATCTCAAGAATGGAAGAAAAAGTATCCAATTTACTCAGCCCTACTATGAAGCTAATTTAAAGGTTTCATATGAAGGTTATAACCCAACTATAACACAAGAATATGGAAGGGAATAGAGAGTGGAGGTTGGGGTGGAGAGAGGGTAATTGGTGGGGCCACACCTATGGTGCATCTTAGAAGGGTACAGGCAAAACTTACTAAATGCAAAATACAAATGTCTTCATACAAAAACTAAGAAAATGCCATGAAGGGTGTATTAAACAGTTTGATGAAAACATTTCAGATTGTATATAAAACCAGCACATTGTACCCCTTGATTGCACTAATGTACACAGCTATGATTTAATTTAAAAAAATAAGACCCCCTTGGTAGTTGCAGCAACACCAAAAATAATTAAATGGGACATGATAAGGCTAAAAAGCCTCTGCACAGCTAGATTACCACAAACAGAGTAAACAGCCTTCAGAATGGCATATTTTTGTATGCCATGAATCTGACAAAAAGGTGATAATTAGAATCTACAGGGAGCTCAAATAAATCCACAAGAGAAGAGCAAACAACCCCATTTATAAGTGGTTAAGAGATTTGAATAGAAACTTTTCTGAAGATGATAGAGATAGATCAATGGCCAAAAAACATAAGAAAAATGTTCATCATCCCTAATTGTGAGAGAAATGCAAATAAAAACCACTCAGAGACATCACCTAACCCCAGTAAGACTAGCCCACATCACAAAGTCCCCAAATTGCAGAGGCTGGCGTGGATGCAGGCAGAAGGGAACACCTTTGCACTGCTGGTGGGAATGCAAACGAATACAACCTATATGGAAAGAAGTATGGAGAATTCTCAAAGAACTAAAACTCGACCTTCCATTTGATCCCACAATCCTGCAAATTAGTAGGTGTTCACCCAGATGAAAAGAAAGTCATTTTACCACAAGGACATTTTCACCAGAATGTTTATTGCAGCTCCATTCACAATTGCCAAGACATGGAATTAGCCCAGACTCCCATCAACCCATGAACAGATTAACAAACTGTGGTATATGTATACCATGGAGTACTATTCCACATAAGAAAAGATGGAGACCTTAACACCTTTTGTGTTCACCTGGATGAAACTGAAACATGTTCTTCTTGTAAAGTATCACAAGAATGGATAAACAACTATCCAATGTACTCAATAGTAACACGAAACCAACATATAAACAACTACACGCCCACACAAAAGGGAAACAAGAGTAAATCTAGCAGGGAGAAGGGAGGGAGGAGGCGCAAGAAGGGAGCGGAGAAGATGAGGGATTGGTGGGCTCTCACCCACTGTGCACAATGTGAGGATGTTCAGCACGACCCCTGGGGGAAGGGCTCAACTACAACTTGAACTTTACCTTAGAATTGAAACCAATGTAACCTAAACATCTGTACCCTCACATTAATTTGTAATAAAAAAGGTGGAAAAAAAAGAAATACAAAATTACAAATTAAAATTTCTTCAATGGTCATAGGACTATTCAGATTATCTATATCCTCTTAGCTGAATTTGGATATTTTGTGATTTTCAAAGAATTGTTGCCCATCATCTATGGTGCTGGACTTAAGAGTGTGAGGCTGCTCTTGGTATTCCTTTATTATCCTCTTACAAGATCTATAGTGACAGACCCTGTTTTAATCCTGACATTGATGATCTGTGTCTTCTCTGTTTATCTTTTTCAGTCTTGTTAGGAGTTTTTCAATTTTATCGATTATTTCAAAAAACTAGCTTTTTGTTTATTGTTTTTCTGTACTATTTTTCTATTTTGATGTCATTGATTTCTGCTTTTATCTGTATTATTTCCCTCCTTCTGTTTGCTTTGAGTTTAGGTTGCAATCCTTTTACTAGAAACTAGTAAAAGGAACTAAGAACTTAGATTATTAATTGGATACTTTCCCTTATATCTAATGTAAACATTGAGTGCTACAAATTTACCTCTCAGCACCTTAGTAGTTTCCCAACAACTAAAGCAGTACTGATATAGTGCACTGTTATTTCCATTTGGCTAAATATATTTAATTTCTTGTCCTTAAAAACCTCCTTCTTGGGTGGCCCCTGTGGCTCAAAGGAGCAGGGCACCTGCCCCATATGCCGGAGGTGGCGGATTCAAACCCAGACCCGACAAAAAAGAAAAAACTGCAAAAAAAACCCCAAAAACAAACAAACAAACAAAAAAACCTCCTTCTTGATCCACAAACTATCTTAGGAGTTTGCAGTTTAATTTCCAAGTGTTTGAGATTTTCCTTTCATTTTTCTGTTACTGATTTCTGGTTTGATTCCATATGGTCAGAGAAAATGTGCTGAGTAACTTTAATTATTCTATATTTGTTAAAGTTTGTTTTATTGCCATAGATATAATTTACCCTGGCGAATTTTCCATGGGTACTAGGGAAAAGCATATTCAATAGCTGTTGGATTTTGGTGTGCTGTAACCACCTGTGGGTGACCGCATTGCTTAGATCTTCTATGCCTTGCTGAGTATCTGAGAAGGGAGTTATTTTACGAGAGGGGCACTGAAGCACCAACTATACTCATGAATGTGTCGGTTTCTCCTTTTAGCTCTATTAGCTTTTGTTTCATGAGTTTTGAGACTCTGGTATGTACACAGTCAAGGTCATCACGCATTCCTGCTGGGTTGGTTCTTTGTAATTAAGTAGTATATGTCCTTAAATCTAGTAATTTTCTTTGCTTTAAAGTTAGCTTTATCAAATGTTAATATAGCTACTCCTGCTTTTAAAATTAATGTTTGTGTTGTATGTATTACTCTATCTTTTTATTTTTAACCAACCTATGTTGCTGAATTTGAAATTTTTTATAAATAGCATGTAATTGAGGTTTTTTTAATCCACTCTGTCATTCTTTTCATTTGCTTGGTATATTTCAATTACTTACATTTAAGGTTATTATCAGTATGCTGGTACTTTATCTGCATTTATTTGTTTTATGTTTGCTTCCTCTTCTTCTTCTTCTTTTTTTTTTTTTTTTTCAGTTTTTGGCCAGGGCTGGGTTTGAACCTGCTACCTCCAGCATATGGGGCCAGTGCCCTACTCCTTTGAACCACAGGCACTGCCCTTATGTATGCTTCTCCTTCTTATCCTCTATTTCTATTACGTTGGGTTACTTGAACATCTTTTTAAGATTCTATCTTGATTTATATTTATGCCATTTGTGAGTGTACTTCCTTGGGTAGTCACTTGGTGGCTGCTCTGGGTATTGCAATATACTAATGTGATTTCATGGTCCACCGGTACCATAATTTTTCCACTTTAAATAAACCCTTCATCTTTCATTTAGGTTTTCTTACCTTCCCCACTTTTAAATAATTGTTGCGAATGTTAGGAGGTGTTAAGACTTTCGTTTCAATTCTCAAATGTGATTTATAAAACTCCCAGGGAAAAGGACAGTAATTATATGTACCTGCAGTTTTGCTCTTTCTATTATTACTTTTTCCTTCCCAGTGCTCAAATATATTTTTATCTATTTTTGTTTGCAGGACTTTGTAAACCAATTTTTGAAGGTAGGTTATGTATGCTAATTAACAAATGCTTTTTACATGTAAGAATATCTTTATTTCCCTTTTTTCCAAAAGGATAGTTTCACCAGATGTATAGTTGTTGGTTGCCAGCTCCTTCCTTCTGCACTTAAAAAATGTTATATCATTTTCTACTGCACTAACATTTATTTGTAACCTGAAATCAACACTGGGAGTTTGGCAGTCATTTGTAGATATGCAGGGAGTGGCCAAAAAATCTGAGTTACCCAACACAGGGATTCACAGATTTCAAATAAGGGATCTTTGGGTCTCAGTTTCTTTCTGCATAAAACTGATGTCAATTTGAGCAGATTTCCTGAGAGTCTGCAGTGTGCCCATAACAGCCCTATCAAGAAGATACAGTCACTTCTCATCATTTGTGGTAGTTTTGTTCTATAAACGCATCATGGACACTAAATTAAAGGCTACCCCGCCATTGCTCCTAAGGGAAACACGAGCTTCGGTAACAATGATGTGATCCCTGCATCACATTTTTGTCATCCAGTTAATACACAACCTTGTTGATATGCTTAAAGGATACCTTCTATAAAATCTGTTATTAATTAATTAACATAGAACTCATGGCCAATAGCACTAAACTCATGCCTAGACAAAGCTTACCTGACACATATTTTCTTTGTAAAGCACATCATATCCTTCCATCTGTGAATCCCCATTTTGGGTGACTCCTATTTTGAGGCCATTCCATGCGTGTCTGCAGATGACTGCCAAACCGCCCTAGCATTGATTTTCAGGTTACAAATAAATTTTAGTGAGTAGGTAAATTCACAAACACAGAATCCTTAAATAATGAGGATCCACTATATTCTTTTGTTTGTTTGTTTTCTTGAGACAGAGTCTCACGCTGTTGCCCCAGCCTACCTAATAGCAAACTCAAACTCCTAGGCTCAAACAACCCTCCTGCCTCAGCCTCCTGAGTAGCTAGGACTACAGGCACCCACCACGATGCCCAGCCAGTTTTTCTATTTTTAAAAGTACTTGATCTTGACTTTATCAAGACAGGACTCTTGATCTTGCTCAGGCTGGTCTCCAAATTCTGAGCTGAAGTGATCAATCTACCTTGGCCTTCTAGAGTGCTGGATTACAGGCATGAGCCACAGTGGCACCTGGCCAATCAACTGTATTCTTAGCCACACTTTGTAGATGCAAAAATTGGAGCTCAAAGAGGTTATGATGTCATCCAGCCAGTAAGTGGCAGACCAGGCTCCTTTCACAATAAATACCCAACTCAACCACCTTCTCCCAGACTTTCCCTTGCTTTTCCTGAGCTTGTTAACATCCATGCATAGGTCCAGCCCAAGATGAGTTCCATGAACAGCAATAGGGATGGACAGATCACATTATTGGGCACTTACCACATGCCAAGTTCTGTGTGTCAGTGTCATAACCTCAAACATGTACAGAGTGGATAAGCCACGTGGCCAATGTCACGTAGCTTGTAGGAAGATGATGCGGGATCCAAGTCCTTGGCAGGTGCCCTGCCCACACACCCTAGCACTCACCTACCCTCTGCAGCACCACTGCTAGTAGTAATGGAAGTCACCTACTTGTGTTTCTGCTTTTCTGCAAAAGACTGCGAGTGCCTAAAGGTAAGGTCTGATTCCTCTCTGTGTCCCCAGGGTCTAGCCCAAGTGCTGACATGTAGCAGGTGCTCAGTAAATGATTCCCGGATCAATAGAAGAAGGGTGAACACATGCATCTCTGCCTCTCCTGGTGCCAAGCACAGGGCCCGAAACACAGTTGTTGCCAGTAAGTGTTTGCCAGAGGAGAAAATGATCAACACCTTTTAAGAGCAGAGTTGTTCTTCAGAGAGATAGATAGAGAAGACTATACGTTCTCAGATTGTGCCTACACCCAGCCCCAGACAAGCAATGGGCCTGCTCCTCCTCGGAGCTACAACCGGGTGCATCCTGACTCTGAGGGAGTCCAGTTAATGAGCCCTGTGTGTACCAACAGAGAGAGTGGACAAACACGGGTGGAAATTGTTAGCAGCAAAGAGGAGGGGTAGAATGAGGGCGAGGGCGGGAAATCAGCGATTTGTTAAAGGCAATGAAACAGAGTGAGTTATGCCTCCTGGTAAATTACCATATGTGCTAATTGTATATGCACCAGTAATTGTTGGCTGTTGCTCATTTACATTTGATTATAATATTTGCAGATTTTAATTGCATTTGAATATTGCCGCTGCTAGTACTGTCAAGGTCAGCACTAGCTGTCAGCAGTTCCCAGAGCTGCTTCTGGTCATGGAGCACAGATCTGCCACCCAGGCCCTCCTTTTATTCAGACAATGATGGCAACAGTGGTGATGACATTATTAGTAACAGTAATAATGACTACTGCTCTGACTGACTGCTGTATTTAGGGAGATGTGACCCAGCTGCTCGGTCACAGGAGAGAGTGCAGACTTTGAAGTTTGATAGCACTGGCGGTCATTCCTAGCTGACTTCTATTGTGTAATTTTAGGCAAGTCATTAAACATTTCTGATCCTCATTTTTTTATGTGTAAAAAATGGATACTTTGCAGAACTACTGGGCTGACTAATAACAATAGGTTAAAGAGTCTGATGTGTGGCAGGTGCTTAATAAATGGTGACTGTTATTGCTCCCCTTTATCCAGAAACCCTGTACATCTCCATTGCCACAGTTTTTGCTGAGGGCCTTATCACCACTCGTCTGGATGGATGCAACAGCTCCCTAACTGCTCTTGCTGCCCCCCTCCTCTCTCCTCCAGGCAGAACACAGCCAGTTTTGCTAACATACAAGACTGGGCACATGTCTTTTTCATGCTGATAGACATCTGATGGCTCTCTGCAGCCCCAGGACAAGTCCCTAGCATCATAATTGGTGCACAAAGCCTCCACGAGCCAGGCCAGGCTGTGGTGATGGATGCTGTAAGTGCTGCTCAGACACCCCTGCCCCATTGCAGGCTTGTCCCCCTGTGGCTTCGTGTCTGATGGGAGATAGCTCTCACTCTCAGCTGTGTTTAGAACTGCCTCAGCTATACAGAGCTGCCTTGGCCAAGGTACACCCCCTTTTATGGGCAGCCCACAGCAACTGGGTGGTCAACACAGTATATAAAATCCTGTCCTCCTCACCCCAACTCAGGATAACTGTGAAGAGCTGTCCAGCTTCAGAGCACTCCTTGGAGGTCATCAGGGGCTTCACTGCACCCGTGCCAAGACCGACCCTTGACTCCCTCCACTTGACTTTGCCTCTGTCTTCCTGCTGATGGGGATGCCTGGGACACGCCCTCCTCAGCCCCGCCCTGCAAACCTCCTCCTTGCTAATTTCCACCTCAGTCTTCTTCCTATTAAACCAACTTGCAGCCCGGGCTCATTCTCCAGATTTGCCTCCCACATCTCAACGTGTGTTGAATGTCTTTCCTTCCCAAATATGCCTTTTGCTACCTGGGCCCCTGCCTTTCCATGGGCTTCTGTCTCTTCCCAGGCAGCCCCTCAGACTGCACAGCCTGGATAGCCCCTGCTTCCCTAGCAAGGTTCAGAGCAAACGGTGCTTCCTCCGGGAGCCTGCCCTGACCTCTCTGCACCTGGCAAGGCCTGCTTGAGTCTCTGTACTGACAGCTGCCGTTCGTGTCTGCTTCCCACATCAGCTGCGCGCCCCTTCCAGGCATATCTGTCACCTCAGTGCCTGGCTAGTGTCTGGCATACTGCAGGAATTTAGTAGATTTCTGCTTAATGTATGAAAATCTAGCTGTGCCCAGATTTGGTAAAGGTGTCGCTCATATGTATTGTTGGGGAAACTCAGAGAACGAGGCATGTGGCAGCTGTCTCCCCTTTCCACTAAATAAGGACTTGAGGAAAATCTCTGAAGCTTCAAGTCTTGGTGTGTTTGGTGCTGTGTGCATGTGTGGTGTGTGCACACGCATGTGTCTGTTCGCACCTGATTTCCATGTTTTCCCTTGAGGATATGAGGGATGAGAAGTGGGTCAGTGTGACTTGATCTCCAGTGGTGGCCCTGGCTTTACACACTGGGCTACTCTGGGGTCTCGCCCCACACCCTCCTACCCCACCCCATGTCTGGGTCAGACAGTGTCTCATCCAGTCCCCCTTGCTGACCTCTGTGAGCAGGATTAGATTCCAGGCTCTGTCCTCCAGGGCCCTCCTGAGCAGCCCCCGTTCTACTCTGCATCCAAACAGCCCCGGTGCATCTGTCTCTCACCAGTGTGCCTGTCTGAAAGGAGAGAGCTCCTAGACCCATTCCCAGCATGCGACACTTTGCCTGGCATTCTAAAGGCAGAAGGATGAGGAAGCAGACAGGTTTGAGAAATTATACTGAAAGTAACAGGCATTGAGCCCTCACTCTGCACCCAGTAATATAAAAACATGCATTGAGCCCTCATTCTGCACCTGGTAATATAAAGCTCTGATCATCCTCCCCGTCCCCCTCCTTTCCCTGCCCCTGTACTAGACTGTATTTGTGTTTTATTGTTCATATGAGCATGTAATGGTTTATATATTGGTTTCATATTAGTATGGAGTACATTGGATATATATTTTTCCATTCTTGCAATACTTTACTAAGAAGAATGTGTTTCAACTCCATCCAGGTAAATGTAAAACATGTAAAGTATTTCTTTTATGCCATTTAGATGTAACTTAGCAAATTTTATCTTACATAAAAGATATTTGTGTCCATAATTTATCATAAGCTAATTGATATTGATGGCGGGATCTCCCCTATTGTGACATTGTGAGGGTGTATAACACGCCCTGTGGGTGGGGGGCTCTTTAAAACTGGAATTTTACCCTGGACGTGAGAACAATAATCTAAAAATTTGTACCTTCATATTATTTTGAAATAACAAAAAATAAGGGAAAAAATATATATAAAGCTCTGAGAGCTTTATGACTGTTAAATCATTAAATTCTTACGTAAACTTAAGAGACAAGACTTTTATTCTCTTTTTTTTTTGATTTAGTAATTAACTGGGTTCACTTTTATTTTTTTACATATATGTGTGTTTATTTGGTTATTCTCTCTGCTTTCTAAGGAGAAAATGAGGAAACTAAGTCCCAGAGATGCTGGGTAACTTGGTTGAGAGCTATAGTTGGAACCAGAATGAGACTCCAGAGGTCGGACGCTGAGGCCTGGGCTCTAAACCACAAAGTTGCCCCCTCTGCTGTGCTCTGGATATCCACACACCGAACACGCACTCCCTGACCACCTGCTATGTGGCAAGCACAGCTTTAGGTGCCAAGAACAATTTGGAGATGAAACAGAAATAAGAATTCCTGTCCTCATGGAACTTGCTCTCTAAATGAGGTGATAGTCAATAAAATGGTAAAACATAAAAGTGGATATATGAAGCTTTGATCAGTGCCATAGGGAAAAAATTATAGGTGTGGGTAGATTTCTAAGGGTTGCAGTTTTAGATGAGGTGGCCAGTGAAGGTTCTCTTGAGCAGGTGTCATTGATAGAAGACTTGGAGGACAAAGGGAAATTGCCCCATAGGGCACTCTAGGCAGGAGGTGCAGCCAGGGCAAGGCCCCTGGGGAAGGTGCCAGAGGAACAGAAGCTGGAGAGCCTGGATAGGAGCCTGGAAGATGAGGTTAAAGGGGTGACAGATGGAAGATCACAGGGACCGTGTAGACCACTGTGGGGGATTTGGCTTCACCTTTGAGTGTGAGGGGAAAGGTTGGGTGGGTTGAGAAAAGAGGGGTGATGCGACCTGGCTGAGACTTTAATATGATCACTCACAGCTGCACTAGGAATCCACTGATGGGGCAAGAGCAGCACTGGGGTAACCAGGCAAAAGGATGTCAACGTCGCCCAGAGAGATGGTGGTGGGGGCCAGGGTAGAAGCTGGGGTGCTGAGCAGTGGGTGGATTCTGTACATACCAAAGAGAGAGAGAAGATTTCCTTATGGATTAGGCATGGGACAGGAAAGAAGGGAAAACTAAGGATTACTATGTTTGGGGGATGCAGGGAGAATGGGGAGGATTACTATGTTTGGGGGATGCAGGGAGAATGGGGACTAAAGACCCCATTCTTGGGAAAAGATAGCACCCCCAGAAAAAGAGGAAAATTAAAAAGTAAGCTGAGTGAGTTAGAACAAAGAAAAGTCAGCTAGTTTACATTTAAGCTAGCCATCGCTAGCAAGCTTCTTGCCTTTTATGAAATTCTGGCCTGTTGAGGATACAGCTTACAAACACCCCTGCTGGGTCGTGAGCCTCTGAGGAAAAATGGTCACAGAAGAGGCTATGACAAGATCTAGAAAGATATATTAACTGGGTTGGCTGCCTAGTAAACAGGCAAAGCAGATACCCATTGTGGAGATTTGCATTTGCCCAAGGCAGAAATCAAGGGAGTAGCTTGAGCCCTGAGATATGGGGAGAAGAACTTATATTCCATCTGTGGTGGTGATGGGAGGAAAATTCCTCCCTCCTACCAATCCCTCAGAGGAGATTAACGCCAGTGGCATTTTACTCCACTGAGAACTAGTAGAGTCTAACACCTCCCTAGAAATCTGTGTGTATGATCTCAAGCGGGAGGCTCTCCCCATACAAGGCTCAGATTTCAGATTTCTCAAGGCTACTCTTAAGGTTAATAATAATAACAATAGAAGTTGATATGCTCAATCAGAGAAACTGCTGGCATCTTTGTACCCCCCCTCATCTTACCCTCTGGGCAAACAGACTTCAATAAAAGCAGAGTGGAGCAAACACTCTGTCAGAATCCCACAAATGGGCAAAGGACCCCTGAGCTCCCACCTTTAATTCTATTCTGTCTCATGTCTCTTTCTTTACCGTTGTTTTTAACTCTATATTTCTTCAGCGGGTTGCCGCTAGTTTCCACAGGTCTCAGTGGACCCTGCCCCAGGGGTGGGAGCCTGACATTTGGCACACAACAATGGGGTTGGGGAGAATGGAGCTGCCTCTACAGAGACAGGGGTGCCTTTGGGAGAAACAGTCCTGAGGGAGGTGAAGTGCTTAGCTTTATGCATGGAAGGTCTGAGACAGGGAGGCAGGTTCAGGCCCTGTCAGACTTTAACAAAATGACCACACACACCAACATTTGTTGAGAGCTGGGTGTATGTCAGGCACTGTTCAAATCATGTTAATACAGGTAATCATACAGTCCGTGAGGTGTGAGCTATTGTCACCCAATGTGCTCAGAGGAAATGAGACTTGGAAAGCTTCTATAACCTGCCCAGAGGTCTGTAAGTGACAGGGCCAGGAGTTGCACTGTGATACTCCATATTGTCACAATGTTTTTAGTCTCTGACTTCACACCACCAATAACTGACAACTATGAAGCACCTAACTATGCTGCGAGCTCTGTTCTGAGTGTTTCCACTCAGTATTCCCATGAGCCTATCAGAGAGGTGAAGTGACTGAGCAAAGTCACACAGCCAATAGCAGAGGGGCTGGGACCTGAACTCAGGTGGTCTGACCATAACCTACATGCTTACCCTAGCAGCAGAGCACCACATCCCTGTGTGATGTCAAAGGGTCTCCCTGGCTGCTATATTGAGAAGAGACTGTAGGAGCCCAGGGCCAGAAGCAAGGAGACCCACAGGGCAGATGACAGCAGCCAGAGAGAATGGTGTGGTGCAGGGGGGAGGAGCTGTCATGCTCTGGGCAGTGCTCTTCATTCATTCATGCACTCACTCATTCATTCACTCACCCATTAGTCATTCGCTCCTTTGCTGGGACCTGTTCCATGTAGGGTGGGATAAAGACAGGCCCAATCTCTGTCCCACCGGGGAGGGACATAGGAAACACCATTACATAGCCCAAGGTGGCTGATCCACTGTGTGCCGAGAGCCGAGCTCAGCTCACACCAGGCTACGGAAATAAATGCAGAGAGAAAGGAAGTCAGGAACTCACACTGGTGGCAAGGGGAATGGGGAGGGTCTTCCCAGGGTGCAGGATGTCTGACTTGGGTCTTAAAGTTTGCCAAGTAGAGGAAGACCATTCAGATAATGAGGCAGCTGGTGCTTAAACCTGGCTGAGCGTTCAGAGACCAGGTGACCCTCTGAGCCTGTATCAGAGGACTCTCAGGTGGATACGATGGGGAAGTGGGAGGCCAGGGGAGCATTCTTTGCACCTCCCCCACTGTGGGGGTGCTCTTCTAAGTGCCAAACCCCAACCAGCTCTGTGTCTCCATCCCCCCCACTACCCTAGACAAGCTTAGGCCCTTCTCCTAAGGGCCCAAGCTTGGATGCCCTGTCAATAGTTTTTAGTTGATGATAAAACTTTCTGTCAATTAAATTTCACATGTCTATGAAAGATGGTCCCTGGCTTAAAAGACAACAAATGTATGAGATGAAACATTTTCAAATTCCCTGTGGTGGTGAGAGAACCGTATGGTCACAGGAATGTCTTGTCCTCTCTGGGCTCTGTGCTGCCAACATGCATCCATGACATGGAAAGTGAGGCCTCTGAGATTAACCCTCGCCTCCAGAGGTCCAGTCCCATGAGATTGTCTTCTTATCTCAGAGTAGCAGACAGCCAAAAGCAACCCTTTACATTCAACACAGCACATAGGGGCACACACGTTACATACTCTGTGTGTTTTATTCCTTTCAACAAAATTCTGTAAGATAAAAATGGCCCAAGAAACATGAGCACATATGTTCACTGTGGGCAAGAATGTTCACAGAAGCTGTATTTAGAGAAGGCCCAGATTATATGCCACTCAATTGTCCATTAGCAGCAGAATGAATAGATGTCAGTATTTTCACACAGCACAATAGTATACAACAGTTAAAAAGAATAAACTTAGGGTATACAAGAGTGTATTAATGATATTATGAATCTCACAGGCATTATGTTAAGTGAAAAAAGCCAAGGATAAAATATTTATGCTAGTTTTCCATTCATATTAAGTTAACCCTTTCTAAATTTACGTCAGACAATTTTTTCCTTTTATGTTTATAAACAAAAGTAAATAAAAATACTTTATCATTTTATGTAACCTAAAATTGATAATCATCATGTGTATTCATATTTATGTTTTCCTCTTTTAAAACTGTAGGATAATTATAAGTAATCCACCAACCTCTTTCCCACCCAAGATAAATAAGAGCTGGGGAGTATGTGGGAGGCAGAAAACTTGGATCGGAACGGGTTAAAGCAAAGGCCACACAAATGTCTAGTGACAGCAATTGGAATGGCAGTAGCCTCCTGGGGGGACCTTGCCTAGGAAGGGACGTCCTGATGTGGGTGTTTGTCCCTGCAGTACGTATGTGTGTGCAGGTGTGCTGAGCTGTGCAGCTGAGATTAATTCACTTGCTGTCTGTATGCTACCACAATAAAAAATAAAATAAAATGTTAGAAACCTATGATGTGAATACAAATTAACAGAAGAAGAAAATCAGATGATGTGATGATCTCACCACATTTTATACACCAAACCCCATTAGCTTTTCTGCATACAGGGCACAGACCTGCCCTCCTCGTCCCCCAAACCCTAAGGCAAGATCCCTCGCTGTATTCCTTCAGAGAAACACATTCATTTTCTCCAGAGCATTCGTCTCAGTTTGAAGTGAGACCATTATGCTGACTGGATTAATGTCAGTCTGCCCCACTGGGCTATGAGATCTGGGATGGCATCTGATTTTAATAATTATGGGCTTCCCAATATCTATCAATAGATAAATGCCTAAGGTAGAGGAGGAGCTCAGCCTTTTTTCTTCTTAATGAGTGATGGCATACTAAGAGTCTTTTTTATCATTATCATTATCATTATTATTATTATTATTATTTTTGAGACAGAGTCTCACTTTGTTGCCCTCAGTAAAGTGCCATGGACTATAGTCACTCACCACAACACCTGGCTATTTTTAGAGACAGGGTCTCACTCTGGGGCTCAGGGTGGTTTCGAACTCCTGAGCTCAAGCAATCTACTCATCTCAGCCTCCCAGACTGCTGGAACTACAGGCATGAGCCACTGCACCCAGCCCTAACTAAGAGTCTTCTATATATGGAAAGTTCCTTGAGGCTTGAGGATAACTGAAAAGAAAACCTAAGATAATAACACCCACTTTATTTTACAAGTCTCATTCTTTACTTGTGTTATTTACAAACTTACAAAATGTTGTCAAAGAAGAAAGCACCTGTGAGGTCAGAGAACAAGGCCTGGCTCTAGCCAAGTCCACGGAAACGGCACTGTCCACATCGGGTCGCCATTTAATGAAGCTAGAACTTAACAGAGAAAACTAGACAATCCTTGAATGTTTGGAAGTTTTAAAATACACTTCTCAAAAATGGGTAAAAGTAGTCTCGGTGTCATAGCACAGTGGTTATGGCACTAGCCACATGCACCAAGGGTGGCGGGTTCAAACCGGGCCTGAGCTGGCTAGACAACAATGTCAACTGCAACAGAAAGAAAATAGCCCAGTGTTGTGGCTGGCACCTGTGGTCCCAGCTACTTGGGAGGCTTGGGCAAAAGAATCACTTAAGCTAAAGACTTTGAGGTTGCTGTGAGTTGTGACGCCACGGCAGGGGGACTGGTGCTGCTGGAGGACATCCCAGGGGCTCCCTGGAGATGCCACTGGAAAGAGTTGAGGCCAAATTCTGTAGATCCTGATAAGTTTGGATGAAGAGTCTGCAATTATTTTTGGTAGATGTTTGTGGGGCAAGGACCAGAGCAAGGATAAGCCTTTAGGAAGACTAAGGTGACACTAGCAGCAAAAGGATAAACAGATCAAAAAGATAAACAGTTAAAAGAATGGAGATGCGTGTTCAGTCAGCGGGTTCCAGGAACCACCCTGCTGAGACAGGAGAGAAGGACTCACATTTACTCAGCCCCTGCTGTCAGACAACATACCAGGCACTTTATTTATTATTCACTGCAGGCAACTCCCTCTCATGCTGATTCTATGTTACTGCTTCCAATTTGCAGATGGGGAAACCAAAGCATGGGATAAACAGACTGCCTGTGAGTGGCCCAGGTAGAAGTGGCACTACTGGGACCTGTATGCAGGTGGGATTCCAAAGCACCCTCTTTTCCCCTCTCCTAAAAGCAGTGAGTGACAATGACAGCCTCGAGTGGAGGAAATGGATAAGTGTAAGGGGATGGACAAGCTGGGAAAGAGATTGAACAGCAAGGGACAGAACAGGAGGACCAGGAGAGAAGACGTGCGATGGGGCCAGCCTTCCTCCCCCACATGGTTCCTCTCTCTGGGCAGGTGCACAGCAGCATGGTAGATGGATATGGATGATGGCCCAGCTGCGTTTGATGGGAACAACTGATGGGACCCTGTGAGCCATGAGCTTCAGTTTTGCTTCCTGTAAAATGAGAATACTGAAACTGATCCCACAGCGCCAGTAAGAACCGGAAATTCATTTCTCAGTGTGTCTTGTGCAGGGCCTGGCACAGGGCAGATGCTCACTGGTACTATTAATGTCAATAATAACAACTATCCAGCAAGTATGTGTGTGGGGGGAAGGGGATGAATAGCAGGGATTCTGGGCACAGAAAAGGTACCTCCTTGCAGAAATTGCTCTTTTCTGTTTCTATTCCTAGATGCTCTTCTACTGCCTAAGCTGGGTTTCTCCAAAGACTACTTGGGGATCCCCAGGTTGGAGGAGTTGAAGGAATGTGATCTTAATAACATAAGCCTTAAACATACCCATTTATAACTTGAACCTTCTCAAGTTGTTTACATGAACCTTGTACAACCTGCTGAGAAGCACCAAGGATGTGACTGCCAATCGGTGTCCCCAGATGGGGATTAACATGTTATCAAATGTCACAACACAAATTCATGAAAGAGCCGAACCCAGAACCTAGATTTTCAAAGCCTAGGAAATGAGGCCTTTAACTGACATTTGTGCTGGGTATCTAAATCAGGAAGTGAAACCGTGCTGAAAAAATTGCTTTAATAGACATCAAACATATGTTTTACTATGAGTTTTATGTTGCTTTGGTTTTTTGCTCACACTTTGACCCTTATTAGCTGTGTGTTATTACATTAAGTAAGGAAGGAAGAAGAAAAGAAAAGAGGGAGGAAGTCAGGCAGGCTGACCGGCAGGCATCAAAGCTCTTCATCATTCATTCATTAATTTAGATGTTCAACAAACTTTTTGAGGCTCAACTTTGACCCTTATTAGGTATGACATATAAATTCACCATCTTCTCTGAACCCCTTCTATATATGTTATATTTTATTGATATCAACCAACAGAGAGAACTGTTTTGAGAACTGAGACAATGAAGGTAGAAGCCTTCTGTAAACCACAACCTTCAGTAAAATTCTGTGCCAATGGCAGGAGAGAGAGCCACAGTGGTGGCACAGCACAAAAGTGCTGGTGTAGAAAGTCAGGGTATTTTTATACCCATATTTTTTAAAACCTCTAAAATAAGGCATTGAAGAGTGGCCCAGGATAAGAATCTCCCAAATATACGATTTGACTAACATGAGCAGTGAAACCCACCAGCAGTTTTGCCATGGTGGCCCTACATTCAGAAAGCAGAAGGGAAAATTTAAGTCTCTTTTTTACTTAGCAAAATAAGGAACATCTACCATCAGACACACCAGGGTACAGTATGTTTTCACAATCCTTTCCTTGTAATATGTAAGCTACAAAAAGGCATCACATGCCTTGGGGTGCGACTAAAGCCAAAGGCATGAGGAATCTGCCCTCTTGAGTTTGTTAATGTGGAAAACAAGACGCACTACAGAGAACGTGGATCTGGGGGACGGTGACACCAGAGTCTGAGCTCCAGCTAATCCACTCACTGGCTGTGCTGCACTGAGGAGGGTGATGAATGGCACTCTCAGCCTCACTGTCTCCCCTATAAATGGGAACACCAGGACCTGAATTTTCAGCAATATGGCAGATTACACATCCTGAAAAGACCCACTACGTTTACCCTACAAATGCTGAATGAGAAAACACATTCACATCTGAGGCTGCCAATAATGAGGACAGAGTTGAGAATAAGAAAGGCAAGTTGTATATCAAATCATCACATTGTACCCCATAAATGTATACAGTTATGATTTAATAAAACTTAAGTAAAAAAAAAAGAAAAAAGAAAGCCAAACTGAAGCTGATACACGGCTGCCTTGAGCATGTTTGTCGACCTCAGAAAAAAAGATGCATGTGTGTGAGTGAGACATCCTGAGGAGACGAGCCAAGGCCTGTGTGTGAATGATCCCGAGGAGACGAGCCAAGGCCTGTGTGTGAACAATGCTGAGGAGACGAGCCAAGGCCTGTGTGTGAATGATCCGGAGGAAACGAGCCAAGGCCTGTGTGTGAGTGATCCCGAGGAGACGAGCCAAGTCCTGGGCGTGAACGATCCAGAGGAGATGAGCCAAGATCTGTTTGTTAGTGATCCTGAGGAGACGAGCCAAGGCCTGTGGGAATGATCCCGAGGAGACGAGCTAAGTCTTGATCCTGAGGAGATGAGTCAAGTCCTGTGTGTGAACAATCCGGAGGAAACAAGCCAAGGCCTGTGTGTGAGTGATCCTGAGGAGACGAGCCAAGGCCAGTGTGTGAACGATGCTGAGGAGACAAGCGAAGGCATGTGTGTGTGTGATCCCAAGGAGATGAGCCAAGGCCTGTGTGTGAGTGATCCCAAGGAGACGAGTGAAGGCCTATGTGAGGAATATGCCAAGAGACCAGCCAAGGCCTGTGTGTGAACAGGATCCTGATGAGAGGAGTCAAGCCCTGAGTCTAGGTAAGAAGAGATGTTGCAACTAAGACCCCACAGAGCAAGGTTTCTCTTTGTACTGCAACATCAGTGACAGGGCAGTATAGTACAAGGAAAGAAAAAAAAGGAACTCGAGAAAATTGTCCTCCTTCGGCAGGGTTCTGTGAGGAGGGGAGGAAAGGCTTCTCTAAGAATTAGAAATCCTACAGTCTGCTATTCATATGTAGTTCATCTGCATAATCTTGGAACCTCCAAGCTTAAGAATTAACTTAAAATTGCCCTAAGTTGTAGCTTTTTACACGCAGGCACTGGTCAGAACCAATGACAAATACCTTTTGTAGGGACAAATTTCAAAGAAAATTATAATGCAATTTATACAAGTTTTTGTAGAAGAAAATAATGGGACATGGGGGAATAAGTCCTCAAGCCTTTTTATGACACTAGTGTCATTTTGATTTTAAAACTCAGAGAAGGAGAGTCTCATTGATAGTTAAACAAAGAATCTTTCACCTGGGATCAAAAACAGCAGTGCACAGAAAAATAATATACCTGGAAGAAGCTGGGATTCCCACAGATATGCAGAATTAGTTTAATATAAAATAAACTGACCAATATAACATACCACGTTAGGGGAGTAGAAGAGAAAAAATACCTAAGTTATGGGCTTAAGAGATGCAGGAAAATATATGATAAAATTCACTCATTCATAATAATAACAAATTATACAATAGAAATTAACCTGACAAAGTTTATGTTTCAAAAATCCATGGTAAAAATGTCTATTAGAAGGACCCCCTTTTAAGATTAGGATCAACACATTATACCAAAGATCAAGATAATGAGATAGGAAAGTGAAAACCATAAAGCTTATTAAGAAAGAAACAAAACCACCAGTATTTACAGATGATCTAATTGCTTAACTAGAAAATCCCTGGAGCAACTAATACAATTTATTACAACGTTTCTACATATAAGATCCATAAGGAAAAATAAATTGCATCCCTGTTACCAGCAACAAGAGAACATATAGTTTTAAAAAGAGGCAAAAGCAGAGGGTGAATCAAATGCCACAACTGATGTACAACTGTGGAGAAAATCACAACACTTGTATGAAGGGTATTACAAAAGACATAATAAATGGAGAGAAATCGCATGTTCACAGATTCCATGGCACACAAATGTCAGCCCTACCCACATTAATCTATAAATTGAACACTTTTCCTGTCAAAACTCAACAGTTTTAATGTAACTTTACAAATTAATTCTAAAGCCTATATGGAGGAACAAACAGTAAAGACATTGAACGTAAATTCTGAAGAACAGGATGGAAAGACTTAGCAGAATCTAAAACTTATTACAAAGCTAACACTGGTAAGAGAGTGAGACATTGATAGAGGGACAGACAATAGCCCAGAGCAGTGGATCAAAGCACTCAGACACAGAAGCGAGCAAATCCAGAAACATGACAATGGCAGGAGTGGCATCTGTCCATCAGTGAAGAAAGACATACAAAAAGCAAAATCATCAAAGGAGAAAGTTGATAAACTCAACTATAGGGAAACTAAAACTGCGCAGTCTAAGCCACCACAGGAGTGAAAAATACACTGCAGACTTGAAGGATATATTTGCAATGTGTCTAGTTGATAGAAGATTAATATTTAGGTTGTATAAAGAACTCCACATATTAATTTAGAAGAGCAATGGTCAAGAAAAATTTGATTTTATTTTATTGTTGGGGATTCATTGAGAGTACAAAGAACCAGATTACACTGCTTGCATTTGTTAGGTAAGGTCCCTCTTATACTTGTGTCCCTCTCCCAAGAGGTGTGTCAAACACCATGATCCCCTACCCACCTCCCCTTTCCCCCACCTCCTGCCATGGGCTACCATCAATTGCCCTCATATCAGAATTGAGTACACTGGATTCTTGCGTCTCCATTCTTGTGATATTATACTATGAAAAATGAGTTTCAACTACATCCAAGTTAATACAAAAGATGTAAAGTCTCCATCTTTTTTAGTGGCTGAATAGTATTCCATGGTATACATATACCACAGCTTGTTAATCCATTCCTAGATTGGTGGGCATTTAGGTTGTTTCCATAGTTTGGCGATTATAAATTGAGCTGCGATAAAAGTCTAGTGCAGTGGTTCTCAACCTTCCTAATGCCTCTTAATACTGTGACCCTTTAATACAGTTCCTCATGTTGTGGTGACCCCCAACCATAAAATTATTTTCACTGCTACTTCATAACTGTAATTTTGCTACTGGTATGAATCATAATGTAAATAGCTGATATGCAGGATGTATTTTCACTGAGCACAGGTTGAGAACCGCTGCTCTAGTGTAAGTGTCCTTATGATAAAATGATTTTTTTTTTCTTCTGGGTAGATGTCCAGTAATGAGATTGCAGGATCAAATGGGAGGTCTAGTTTGAGTTCTTGGTCAAGAAAAATTTTAAAGATTAAAATGGGTAAATCACGAAAGAGTAACCCTAAGTGGCAACTAAACACACCAAACATTTTAAGGAGGTTGCTCTTCCAGGTAGGATGCAGAAAGTCACAAGTGAATTCTCTCAATGCCACAAGAAAAAACATCCCATAAACACTGTAACATCAGAGATTTTCTAAACCTATCAGGAAGACCTGATGTGTAAAGACACACATGTGAACTATATTTCAGAATGTAATGATTCATTCAAAAGAGAGGCAAGCTGTGCTTGTCACTGGCAGAATACCAGGACAAGGCGGATTCTAACACAGGTGGGAGCAGGGAGAAACTACCTACAGCTTTAATGAACTGATGACATCAGTGTGTGAGCTGTGAATAAAGATAAGAATTCTAAGGAGCACTAGCCACATTGCAAGACTGCACCAACCCACCAGCTTTCCCAGGTGCTTACATCAAAGGCTCAAGGAATACACAAGGCCTAAGGGGTATCAGATTTCTTCCATGAGTCACACACATTCATTACAGCTGCTCTCCGGACTTGGCAGGTAAGGAAGGCTGAGATAGATGAACTGAGTGCAAGCCGACTTTAGCTGCTATAGGGGCTGAGGCAATAGAATCGGGAGAAACTTCTCTGAGATGGAGAGATGTGTCCCTTGGTAGTAAAGAGAATCCCCTCCAAAAAGCTAGTAGCCAGAGTATAAAGCAAAGAGATAAATCTTCCTGGGTCCCAGAAGCTAGGAACTCAGTTGTCAAGTAGAATTTCCAGACTCTTACCAGTGCTCAATCTCCAAGCATAGCCAGAGGGAAAATCCTTATTTTACACTCAATTCATTTGAAGTCAAGAGTGCATTAAGTCAAATTGAAGCTGCAACAAAGCTAAGATCTAGCTTAATTAGAAACCATATTAATTTAATCACCAACTCTAGTGACCTGTCACAAGAAGGGCCATGCTTTTTTCTGGAAATTAATATTGCTTAATCTAATATCTACTGTTCCTTTATGCAAAGTACAAAATACATGCATACACAAACACAAATATTCATGGTTAAGGAAATAATCTATAGCCATTGTCTAGAAGTTGAATTCATCAGAGAAGCACTTTAAAATAATTATGATAATAGTAGAAAATTATCTAGTATAAAAGAGAGTTAACATGTGTGAGAGGATGGGAAATTTCAACTGTAGTATGAAATCATAAGAAGAGAACAAATGGAAATGTCAGACATGAGTCACAAAGTATCAGAAATAAAGCCCAAGATGGGCTTTATTAGATGGACTCCTTAGATGGACTTAGGAGTAGCCTTGACTACGTACAGGAAAGAATCGACTAATTTTAAGATGAAGCAATTGGATATATTCAAACTAAAAAAAAAAAAAAAGTACACACACACACACACACGAAAAAACAAAAACAGAGGCTTCAAGATCAGAGGGACAAAATAAATTAGTTTAACACTTTCAATCATACGTGAGACCTTGTCTGACATAATGATATTCTAGTTCTACTCCCATGTTGGAAGACATCCAATGTGATAACAGACAACCTGGGACAAGTATCTGGAAGGTTTATCGTGATGGTGAAGGGGGTCTTATGAAGTGCCTACACTCTGCCACACAGCAAGGATTCACCCTTCCTCAAAGTGCTCCGCAAAACTGAAATTGAATATTTCCAGATCTTCTTCTCAGGTGATTTCATTAGTGAAATTGTGACCATGACAAGTACGTATGCGTGGAAAAAATACAGAAGGTGACAGCACTAACAAAATGCTCAATACGGCACTCATGGCAAGATGTTTCATCAGAAGGCTCTGAATTTGAAGGGACAATTAGTTGACTGTTTTACTGAAGACTGGATAATCTGAACCCCATTCTTCAAAGATGTTTTCTCCCATCTCTGTTTTTTCCAAACATTTTGTATGCTGCATTTAGTTCCTTCTGTCACAGCTCAAGGGAATGTGTGCACCCAAGGGAGCAAGGTAAAGAATGTTAGTGAGTATACTCACAAGAAATGCAAAGAACTTTATGTCCTGGGAAGAAACGTGGCTATAGATGAGAGCACAGTAGTTTTCAAAGGAAAGATTCAATTCAAGGGCTCCAATCTGAATAAGCCTACGAAGTGGGGCCTAAGAATTTTTTGCCTGTGTGATTCAGAAAATGGTTATGTGTTTTCCCACATTCCCTATTATGACAAGAGAACAACAGAAAGTCTTACTTGTCCTGATTTGCCATTTGCATCTTGGGTAGTGATTCATTTGGCATAAGTTCGGCAAGCACATACAAGTGGTTCATCCTAACACATCTACACTGACAGGTTTGACAGAAGCCCTCAACTTACTTGGGAATTGCATGAAGTGAAAATACATATAACAGGAACAGTTATGGCTTCTACGAAGGATTTTCCAAGTGATCTGAAAGAGAAGAAACTTCAGGAACATGAACTATCAATGTGATATGTAAATGACGTGCCTCTCATTCCATGACAAGAGGTTAGTAACAATGCTGAATACATTCTTGGGCCTCAAACATAGTTGATCACTGGTAATAGGAAGAAACAGCCTGTTCAATTTGCAAAGCCAAAATTTATTTTAGAATACACAAAGTTTATGGGAAGAGCGGACAGAGCTGATCAGTACTGTGGATGTTATGGATTTACGGGAAGGTCTTACAAATGGTGGAAAAAATCATCCTTCAGGCTGATGAAAGTTGCAGTTTTGAACAGCTACATGATTAACCATTAGATAAGAAGGAGAAATCTCAAAACTCAGCTTGTGAGCAATATAAGGACCAGAAATTCTAGGAAGAGGGGAAGACTGTGATCTTCTGACACAGAAGATAGGCTGAAAAGGAATATGCATTTTATAATGCAAAGTGAAAAGAAGTAACAAAGGTTTTCATGGTTTGTACAGAAGAAATGAGAAAGGTGTAAGGAGGGAAACCATTTTCTACCATAAGACACACAAGCAGAAGCCTGGACTTCACCCTGGAGATTGCTTCAGAAAGTATCAAACTAAAAAAACAAAAACATGGTGGGACCACACCTATGGTGCATTTTACAAGGGTACATGTGAAATTTACTAAATATAGAATATAAATGTCTTAACACAATAACTAAGAAAATGCTGTGAAGGCTATGTTAACCAGTTTGATGAAAACATTTCAAACTGTATATAAAACCAGCACATTGTACCCCATGATTGCATTAATGTACATAGCTATGATTTAATAAAAATAAAAAATAAAAAATTATAAACAAAAATAAAGAAAAACTTCTTATTTTATATAACCTAAAATAGATAATAAAATAATCATGTAAGTTCATATTTATGTTTTCTCTTTTAAAACTGTAGGATAATTATAATTAATCCACTGAACTCTTTCCCTGCTGAAATAAATAAGAGCTGAGGAGTATTCAGGTGGCAGAAAAAATGGATTAGAATTAATATATGAGTATTAGGAGACTCAGAAGAAGAGGAGAAGGATAATGGTACAATCATATCTAGGTATATGAAAGTCAAACATCTCAAAGCCAAAGATAAAGAGAAAAATATGAGAGACAGAAGGTGAGGAAAGAGAGTGGACGGGGAGAGAGAGGAGAGAGGGAATCAGGAGGGAGAGAAAACTTCAGTTCGATAGTTTAACTCTCATATGAATGACAGCCAACTTCTCACTAAGAACAATGCAGACCAGAAGACATTAGGGCAAAGTTTTAATGTACTGAAAGAAGTATACAGCAGGCTGGAACGATGGCTCACAACTGTAATCCCAGTGCTCTGAGAGGCTGAGGTGGGTGGATAACTTGAGCTCACAACTTCAAAACCAGCTTGAGCAAGAGTGAGACTGCCTCTACTAAAACTTGCCTGGCTTTGTGGTGGGTGCCTGTAGTCCCAGCTACTCAGGGGGAAGGCTGAGGCAAGAGGACGACCTCTTAGGCCCAGGAGTTGGAGGTTGCTGTGAGCTATGATGCCATGGCACTCTACCCAGGGACAGAGTGGAGACTCTGTCTCAAAAAAAAAGAAAGATGACAGAAAATTGTACACAATGAAAGATCAATCTACAAAAAGGAGTGAATGGAGCTATTAGTTAAATAGCTAATAACTTTTAAAAGTATGAAAATACTCTATACCAAAATATTATATATCTACCCATAATACATAATATTTTGGTATAGCATACTTGCATGCTAATAACTTTTAAAAGTTATTATTATGTATTATTCTATCTACTCATAATACATAATATTTTGGTATAGTATATTTGAATACTAATAACTTTTAAAAGTTATTATTATCTATATTCTAAAAGAATAATGTATGGGTAGACATATAATATTTTGGTATGGTATATTTGCATACTTTTAAAAGTTATTAGCTATTTAAAATGAAATAAGGAAACTTGAGTATATATGGAAACATACTATTAGATAACATGGGAAAAAACCAGGGAAGGGTAAATACTATAATATTGTAAGCGTCTTGAACTGTTCAATCAGATTACAGTAAAATTTGAAGGCAGACTGTGACACTTTCATGATGCAATCTCTAGAGTGACCATTACAAAGACCAGATGTCTCTGTGACATCTAAAAAGTCACAAAGATAGAGTGAAAGTTAAAAAACTGTAATTCACTCAACAGAAAGCAGGAGAAAAAATAATGAAAAAAATAGGATAAATATTGAACAAATACCAAAATGAAACATTTTAAGCCAACCAGATGAATGATAACATCAAATGCAAATGGACTAAACATTCCAATTAAAAGGCAGAAATTGTCAGATTGAACAACAAAGCATGACCCAACTACATGGGGATTATAAGAAACTTAATATGTTAAACCAAGAAAAGTTTTAAAGTACAAAAGTAGAAAAATGTATACACCACATAAATCTAGCCTTTGAAAATATGAAATGGTTATAAGAATAACAGGCAAAATAGACTTTAAGATAAAGTGTATCACCTGGGATAAACGGCAGTTCATAATGATGAATTATTCAAGAAATCATAGCAATTATAAGTCTATGTGTACCTAATAAAAGAGCTTCAAAATGCATGAAACAATTTGACAAAATTATAGGACAAAATAGGCAAATCCACAAAATATTGGAGATTTTTAACAGCCCTTTCTCCATAATTTTTTAAAACAAGTAAATCTATAAGTAATTAACAAAGCTTAAGAAGACATGAACAACATATCAACCAACTTAACCTAATTTTCACTTACAGAATCCTATTTTCAACAGCTGAGGATACTTATTTCAGCAAAGATGGATCACATTATAGGCCATAAAATAAGAATAAGCCAGGCACGGTGGCTCACACCTGTAATCCCAGCACTGTGGGAGGCTGAGAAGGGAGAATTGCTTGAGCTCAGGAGTTCAAGACTTGCCTGAGCGAGAGTGAGACCCCCCGACTCCTCAAAAAATGGAAAACCCAGCTGGGTACCACAGCCAGCCCCTGTAATCCCAGCAGCTTCTGGAGGCTGAGGCAGCGGGATGCCCATAGCCTGAGTCTGAGGTTGCAGTGACCTATGATGCCATTGCACTCTGCTCAGGGCAAAGGGCGGGATTCTGTCTCAACAACAACCACCAAAATATATATGATATAAAGAAATTTGAAAGAATGGAAATGATAAAAACTATATTCTTTTTAAAAATACTTTTATTTTAAATTTCAGAATAATATAAGGGTATAAATAATTAGGTTACATTGTTTGCATTTGTTAGGCAAAGTACAGGTTGTAGCTGAGCCCTTCACCCAGGAGGTGCCCTATACTGTGCCCATTAAGTGAGAACACACCAAGCCCTTCTCGCCACTCCTCCCTACTTGAATTTAATTGTATTTTTCTCTCATGTGGGCATGAAGTTGTTCATCTACTGGTTTCATATTAGTATTCAATACATTGCATACTTGCTTTTCCATTCTTGTGATATTTAGGAGATATTCTTCAAATCCTTCCAGGTAACTACAAAACATGTATAGTCTCCTTCTTTCTTTATGATTGAATGGTATTCCATAGTTTATATCCATTCGTGATTTGGTAGGCACTTGGGTTGTTTCCACATTTTGGTGATTATGAATCAAGTTGTGGTAAACATTCTAGTGCATATGCCCTTATGGTAAATTATAGTTTTGCTTCTGGGTAGAAACCTAGTAATGGGATTACAGGATCAAATAGAAGGTCTACTTTTAGCTCTTTGAGGATTCTTCAAACTTCTTAGTTTGCAATCCCACTAGCAGTACAGAAGTTTTCCCTTCTCTGCACACCCATGCCAGCATCTGCAACTTTGGGACTTTGAGATTTGGGCCATTCTCACTAAGGTTAGGTGATATCTCAGGGAGGTTTTGATTTGCAATTCTCTGATGATTAGGGATGATGAGCATTTTTTCTATGTGATTTTAGGTCATTTTTCTGTCTCCTTGGTCTCCGAGAAGGTTCTGTTCATGTCTCTTGTCCACTGATAAATGAAGTTGGTTGCTTTTTTCTTGTTGATTAGACTTCTCTGTAGATTCTGGTTATTAGGCCTTTTTCAGATTTGTAACATGCAAATACCTTCTCCCATTCTGAAGGTTGTCTATTTGCTTTAATTGCTGTGTGTTAGCTGTGCAGAAGCTTTTTAGGGTGATCAGGTCTCATTTATTTATTTTTGTTGTTGCTGTGATTGCCAATGGGGTCTTCGTCACAAAACCTTTCCCCAAGACAATATCATCAAGAGATTTTTGCCACACTTTCTTCTAGAGTTTTTATCATCTCATGTCTTATATTTAAATCTTTTATCCATTGTGAGTCAATTTTTGTAAGTGAGAGATGCACATCCAGTTTCAGATTTTTTTTTTTGTGAGTCTCATTTGGTTGCCCTCAGTAGAGTGCCGTGGCATCACAGATCACAGCAACCTCAAACTCTTAGGCTTAAGTGATTCTCTTGCCTCAGTCTCCCAAATAGCTGGTACTACAGGCACCCACCACAACACCCAGCTATTTTTTGGTTGTAGTTGTCATTGTTGTTTGGCAGGACTAGGCTGGATTCGAACCCACCAGCTCTGGTGTATGTGGCTGGCACCCTAGCCACTGAGCTACAGGGACCAAGTCCAGTTTCAGTTTTTTACATGTGGCTACCAGTTCTCCCAGTACCATTTATTAAATTGATTTTTTTCCCCAATGTATGCTTTGTTTGGTTTATCAAAGATCAGATGATGGTATGAAGCTGGTTTGATCTCTAAGTTTTCTATTCTGTTCCAAAGATCTATATCTCTATTTTTGTACCAATACCAGGTTGTTTTGATCACTATAGACATGTAGTATAACCTGAAGTCTGGTAATGTGATGCCACCAGATTTGTTTTTATTTCTAAGAATTGTGTTGTCTATTTAGGTTTTTTTTCTGTTTCCATATGAAATGAAGAACTATTTTTTCATGTTCTTCAGAGTATGATGTTAGTGTTTGAATGAGGATTGTACTGAATCAGATTGATTTGTGTAGTACAGACATGTTAACAATGATGATTCTTCCCAACCATAAGCATAGTATATTCTTCCATTTGTTAACATCCTCTGCTATTTCTTTTCTTAGGGTTTCACAGTTCTCTTTGTAGAGTTCCTTCACATCCTTTGTTAGGTATATTCCCAGGTATTTTATTTTCTTTGAAGCTACTGTGAAGGGTATTGGTTCTCAGCTGACTGTTATTGGAGTATATGTAAGCTACCGATTTGTGGACATTGATTTTATATCCTGAGAAAGTATTTCTTGATCACTTCCAGGAGTCTTATGGTTGAGCCCCTGGGGTCTTCTAAGTTTAAGATCATATCAATAAAGAATGAAAGTTTGACCTCCTCTTTCCCCACTTGGATACGCTTGATATCCTTCTCTTGCCTGACTCTATTGTCCAGAACTTCTAGCAGTATGTTGAAAAGTAGTGGCGACAGTGAACATCTCATCTGGTTCTAGTTTTAAGTGGAAATGCTTTCAGTTTTACTTCACTCTGTATCTATCTATTCATAGATATTGGCTATGAATTTGTTGTAGATGGTCCCTATCAGTTTAAGAAATGTCCCATCTATGCCTATTGTCTTAACCATTCTTGTCAGAACAGAATGCTAAATTTTGTTGAATGCTTTTTCTGCATTTATTGAGAGGATCATATGTTCTTTGTTTTTGTTTCTATTTATGTGGAGAATTGTGCTTATGGATTTGCACATGTTGAAACAACCTTGCACTCCAGGGATAAAGCCGAAGTGATTGCGATGTATAATTATTTTAATTTGTAGCTGTATTCTATTAGCTAGGATTTTATAATTTTTGCTTTGATATTCATTAGTGAAATTGGTCTGTAGCTTTCCTTTTTTGTTGGATCTTTTCCTGGTTTTAGTATCAGTGTGATATTTGCTTTGTAGAATGAGTTGGGGAGGGTTACTTCCTTCCCAATGTTTTGGAATAGGTTCTGCAATATAGGTACAAGTTCTTCTTTGAAGGTTCAGTAGAATTCTGGTATAAAATTGTCTGTTCCAGGATGCTTTTGTTAGAAGAATTTTTATGTTGTTATAATTTTTGTGCTTGATATTGGTCTGTTCAAGAGTTTTATTTCTTTTTGGTTAAGTCTAGAGAGGTAGTATGATTCCAGGTATTGGTCTATTTCCTCCACATTTTCAAATTTCTGGGCATAGAATTTTTTTAGTAATCTGAGATGATCTTTTGTGTCTCTGTGATATCTGTTGTTATCTCCCCTTTTTCATTTCTTTTTTTTTTTTTTTTTTTGAGACAGAGCCTCAAGCTGTCACCCTGGATAGAGTGCCATGGCACCACGCACACAGCAACCTCCAACTCCTGGGCTCAAGCTAGTCTCCTGCCTCTGCCTCCCAAGTAACTGGGACTACAGGCACCTGACACAATGCCCAGCCTTTTTTTTGGTTGCAGCCGTCATTGTTGTTTGGCGGCCCCGGGCTGGATTCGAACCTGCCAGCTCAGGTGTACGTGGCTGGCACCTTAGCCCGTTGAGCCACAGGCACTGAGCCAAACCCCTTTTTCATTTCTGATTGAGGTGATTAGAGCTCTTACTTTTCTATGCTTGGTCAAAGGTCTGCCAATTGTATCTTTTCCAAAAAGAACCAACTTTTTGTTTTGTTAACCTTATCAATGGTTCTTTTCTTCTCAAATTTATTTAATTGTAGCTAATTTTGTTCATTTATTTTCTTCTGTTAGGTTTGGGATTGGACTATTCTTCCTTTTCCAATTCCTTGAGATGATTTGTTAGGTTGTTGATGCCCTCTCTTTCTGGTTTTGGACAGGGCATCTAATGAGATAAACCCCCTCTGAGGACTACTTTTGCAGTGTCCTATGGGCTTTGATAGCTTGTGAATTCCTTGTCATTTTGTTTGAGGAATCTACTGATTTCTTTCTTTATCTCTTCTATGACCCAGCTATTGTTCAGCAGTAGGTTGTTTAGTTTACATGACTTTGTGTGAAGATTAAGGTTTTTCTTGGAGTTGAGATAAAAAGTATAATTTCTATCCTTTTAAGTGTGTTAAGGTTTGATTTGTGTCCTGGGATATGATCAATTTTGGAGAATGATCCATTAGCTGACTAGAATAATGTATACTCAGTAATATTGGGCTGGTATGGGCTGTATGTGTCTATTAAGTCTAATTTTTCTAGAATCATGTTTCAGTCCATTGTTTCTTTATTTAGTTTCTGTTTAGAGACCAGTCCTTGGCTATTATGGTGTTGTAGGATAACAGATTATTCAGACTGATTAGGATCTGTTTTATAAATCTGGGAGCATTTAAGTTGGGTGGACTTATATTTGGGATTGAAATGTCTTCTTGTTGGAATGTTCCCTTGACCAGTATACAGTGTCCATCTTTATCTTTCTTTTCTTTTTATCCTCTAAATTCAATTGTATATGCAAATAAAATTCTGATCTCCTGCTTTCTTCTTGTTTCCATTTTGCCTAAAATAGTGTTTTCCAGCCCTTCACTCTGAGTCTTGTTTTGTCCTTAGAGGTTAGATATGTTTGCTGAAGACAACAGATAGTTGGCTTGTACATTTTTATCCAGAAGACTATATTCTTTGGTGTCAACACAATTAACTAAAAGATAATAATAGATGTTTGTCTGGGAAATTCCCAAATATTTAAAATTAATCACTAGACCTAATTCTTCTGTCAACTATTCAACCCATCATACAAATAAGAAATGACAAGGACATTTTTAAAATATTCTAAACTAAATGAAATAAAAACACTACACATCAGTTGGTGAGGTGCTGCTGACTGTATTTCTTGGAAGTGAAATAAGTGACCATAACATAGGCTATCTTGAAACTTTCATAGTGACCTTTGTATTAAAAATCAATAAACAATAGATGCTGGCATGAATGCAGAGAGAAAGGAATGTTGATACACTGTTGGTGGAATTGAAAATTAGTACAAACTCTATGGAAAACAGTATGGAGGTGCCTCAAAAAAAAATCAATCTAAATTTACTATTCAATCTAGCAATCCAACTACAGGGGATCTACCCAAAGGAAAATAAGTCATTTTATCTAAAAGGCACCTGCATTCAAATGTTTATTGCACCACAATTAACAACTGCAAAGATGTGGAATCTATGTAAGTGCCTATCAATTCATGAGTGGATAAAGAAGATGTGCTATATATATACACATACCATGGAGTACTACTCAGCCATAAAAAGGAATGAAATAATGTCTTTAGAAACAACTTGGATGCAACTGGACACCATCATATCTGGAGACCAAGTATCTCAGAATGGAAAAAGGAAACACATGTACTTTCTAATAATCAGGAGTTAATGGATGGACAGACACAGAAGGGGTTAAAACTTACCTATTGGGTATGATGAGCACTATCTGGGTGATAGCACACTAAATGCCTGACTTAAGCATTATAAAAGGTATCCATGTAATAATATTTTTACCCCCTTAATTATTTTAAAATTAAAAAAGGAAGACAAGAACTCAAATAAGCTCAATAGGAAATGGAAAAAAGGAGATATTACAATTGATACCACAGAAATACAAAAATAGCATCGATAAATACTATGAAAATCTCTATGAATGCAAGCTAGAAAATGTAGATGAAATAGATAATTTCCCAGAAATACACAACCTCTGAAGCCTGAAGAAATAGAAAACCTGAACAGACCAAAAATGAGCAGAAGAATTGAAATAGTAATAAAAAATCTACCACATTAGAAGGATTCATAGCTGAATTCCATCAGCTCTACAAAGAAGAACTGGTACCTATCATTCAGAAATTATCCCATAACATCAAGAACTCCTCTCTAACTCAATTTATGAAGCCAATATCACCTTGAAACCAAAGCCAGGAATGGACACAACAAAAGAAAACTGTAGACCACTATCTCTTATGAACATAGATACAAAATCCTCAGCAAAATATAAGCAAACTGAATTCAAAAGCACATCAAAGAGCTAATTCACTATGATCAAGTGGGCTCATCCAAGTCATACAAGGATAATTTATCATACAGAAATCAATAAACATGATTCACCACATAAAAAGAAACAAAACCAAAGACTATATGATCAGCTCAACAGATGCAGAAAAAGCATTTGATAAAAATCTAACACTCTTTTATGATAAAAACTCTCAACAAACTAGGCACGGAAGAAACACTTTAAAATTATAAAAGCCAAATATGGCAAACCCACTGTTAGTCTCCCACGCCACTGCACACAGCAGCTGGCAGTAGACACCCAACACGGACTTCTCCGCCACCCTGAGCTAGCCGGTCATGGGGGAAAGCTACTTTGTGTTCTTGGTGAAACTGTGCTGGCTGCCTGCTTCTCCACAGGCACACACCATTCTCGTTAAACCTTATATTTGTTTCCTGCACACATTTCCTTTTTTCTTTTTAATAAGTCCTTTCCCTCACTCTGGATTTGTTTCTTCATATTTCTGATCTGGCCTCAGAGAAAACATCTGCAAATTATTCGCCAACAATTAAATGCAGCTGGACCTGAAGACCTCATTTAAGAAGCCGGTTTTCTTTCTTATTAGTCTCCTGAGTATGAAAACTCTTTGCAATAATGGATGAAATGAAAGCAGAATGCTAATAATGAACATCTGGCAGAGTGTTTTCCTGTCCACAGAACATTTTCACATTCAAGTCCTCATCTGATGCTCCCAGTCACTCCTAGTCCCGGGAAGGTGTCACTCACAGAGCTCCACCCCAGCAGACCAGTGGGGATGAGCATGAAGCAGTTGGGCTACCCCTTCTCTCATCACAGAAGGGCGCAAGGTTTGGCACATGACCAGGCGTGGCTAGAAGCCCCTCTTCCAGAGGTGCAGAATTTGGGCTCCTTGACAACTGACTCCTGGAGGTTCCAGGCCTTCATTTTTCTCCTTTGTAATTGTGTGTCCCCTTCTCCTCCTACAACCTGGGCTCACCAGAGAGCCTCTCATGAAGTACTCGGGGACACATGGTGAAGGGAACAGGATGCTGGACAGCTGTTTTGGCAAAGTGTTTGACAGTAACTCAACAGAAGCAATTCTACATCTGGGCAAATTTCTAATATATTTGGCAAAAGAATAACCTTCTTTTTTCTCTGAAATTCTCAGATGAAGTTGCTGGGTTGAGGGAGACATGCAATCTAGAATGACCTATGTACCTTGTACGAATCTAAGTGTGCCAGAGCAGGAGAGTCACACCAGTGTCGTCCCCTCTCCTTCCTGTTCAGGTTAGGTGGCTTATCCAGGCAACCAGGAAACTGGAGCGGGGACTCAAACTCAGATACTCAGGTTGCTGATGGTGTGTGCTGGACCCAGCACAGGCTGCACACTGGACATTGTACATAGCACCTTGCATGACAACTGTGTGCAACAGGCAGGCAGCACTGCCCTCACTGTGCAAATGAGAAAGGTGAAGTTTATGGAAATTGACCTTCTTGTCCAAGATGACCTGTTAGTAAAGGATGGAGCCACATCTACTACATTCTCCAATCCGTGCCCTTCCCACTCCATGACAAAGCATGTGAGAAATGGAACATCCTGGTTTATTTGAATTCACAACAAACTGTCATATATAAAATTTTCTGGCACTGTGCTTGGTTTCTAGAACATTCTCAAGGCACTTCTTTCCTTTCTGATTATGTGTTGTTAACACTCATCCTTTTGTTACAACCTGTGGGTTGAAAATATTTCCAAAACATTTCGAATTCTTTGGGGAATAAAGATTTCTTGGAAAAATGGATCCAACTGGGAGAACCAACTCAACCATTTATGTTTTGTGTGCCCTTGGGCAAGAAATAAAACTTTTCTGTTCCAGTTTTTTCCAATTCAAAAATGATAACATCCTCCCTGCTATCTCATATGGATGGCTATGGTTCTAACACTGAAGCTCAGGTGAAAAAATAAAAAATAAAGCTCCAAAGAGTGAAAAGAACCATTTCATTCTGTATCTGGTTTTTCACTTATAATACAGAAGTAAAAAGGAAAGCATTTATAAGCCCAGAAGGCTGTTTGATGAGCTTTAATTGGCTCTAATTCAATCAACCTATGTTTCCTGAGCACATCTGTGTGCCAGACATTGAGCTAAGGAGTTGAGCAGCGGCCAAGACAGACAGGTCCCTGTCCTCCTGGTGGGGACAGTATCTGTAAAAGATGTAGAGTTAAAAATGCCACGTTACTGGGTGCTTCCTATGTGCCAGGTGAGGTGCAGCGTACACTCTGTATGCAACAGCTTGTTTCCAGGAGGTTTCAGTACACCCACCTGCAGATGAGGGACACCAGACACTGCTCCATAAGCTACTGAGCAACAGCACTGATTCAAAAGAGCCAGCCCTTGCTGAACCCCGCACTTCCAATACCACCTCCTACTGGATGGGATGTACATTTATTTATAAAGGAACTGCGTCAAGAACTTGGCAAGTAGTTCAGAAACAGTCTCACCAGATAAACAAGGGCAGGAAGGCAGGTCGGACTACACCAGAATTAGGGCAGATCTAGGTCAGGGCAAGAGGTTGTCTCAGGGTCATTAAGGGAATAAGTCACAAGTCAGGTCAGGTGCGGGGGGCTGCTTGTCCACACTCTGGCCATCTCATTCCCAAATATTGCTCCTCCGCCCCCTTAACAAACACTCTTCTTCCTTGGGGCCCTGACCAGCGGTCTGCTCCACATGCAGCCCTTCTTGTTTCTGGAACTTCCCAACCTCCTCTGTGTACCAGGGGCCAACCCTGGGTTCTCCTCCAGAGTGGGCCCAGCCTCCACCTACACACGTCTGAGCTGACTGCTGCCTGTTCCCCAGTGATGACTTCTCTCCTCCGCTCCATAATCCCCCACCTTGGCCACCCTTTGGAGTTTACATCCACTTTGATCTCTCTATGCCTTGAACTCTCCCTTCTCTGACCACAGTGCCTATCCTTCTATCTCCCCTCCGCCCCCTGTCTTCCGACCTCATTCAGACTTCTAGTCCTGCAAGCCCTCTGTGGTCTTCCAAAGCCTCTCCCCTCCTGGCATTACAAGTGCTCCCAACGGGTGGAACCCCTGACCAATGCTGTCAGTCCTTCTCATGCTCATCCCTGCCTTTCCTGCCACGCAGATGCCCTCAGCGCAGGTCCACCCCATGGTCCGGGTTAATGACCCTTTGGAAGTTAATGCTGCTGGAGCACAGGACACAACCAGTGTCTAGCGCAAATCGGCAGGCCCCAGCCTGATTCAAAACCTTAGCATGACCCATGGATCTGTCTGTTCCCCATGGCTGTCCTGCGGACTTTGACAAGCCCTGTAACTATCCACAGCTAGTCAGTCAAGATCATGGCAAGGACAAAATTGATGCATCACATTATGTGATCTTGGTTTTTTAAATGAAAGGACTATTAGATGGCACCTGTGGCTCAGTGAGTAGGGTGCTGGCCCCATATACCGAGGGTGGCGGGTTAGAACCTGGCCCCGGTCAAACTGCAACAAAAAAATAGCTAGGTGTTGTGGCAGGTGCCCGTAGTCCCAGTGACTCGGGAGGCTGAGGCAAGAGAATAGCCCAATCCCAGGAGTTGGAGGTTGCTGTGAGCTGTGTGATACCACAGCACTCTACCGAGGGATATAAAGTGAGACTCTGTCTCTAAAATTAAATAAATAAAAGACTATTTACAAAGGTGTGGGCAGAGACGGGAAACCACAAGTCCCCGGGACTAGTAACAAACAGAGCATGGTCACTGGAAGCCAGAGGCAGAAGGGCAGACGGAGAAGGGCTCAGGGAACTTCGGGTGCAGGGAGTTGGGGAATAAGTGCCCCAGCCTCACTGGCTTCCACCTTCCAACCCGCTGCCGGGGTCCTCTCCAGCCTGGCCCATCAATAAGGAGGTATGGGGCACTGGGGCCATCCCTGCCTCCTGCCAACCATGTGGAAATGCTCTCACCACTCTGGCATTTACTCACTCCCCATACCACAGCCATCCTAGAATCCCTCCCTTCCAGGCTCCCTGAAGAGTTTCAGCATATCCCACAAGGGGTCCTCCACCTGGGACCCTTGGAGGGGGTATAGAATTTAAGGAGTCCCTTCACTTAGAAATTGGTGAAAATGAATATGAATTTTTTCACATCCACCTGAAATTAACATGCATTAGCAGTGTCTCTGATCTGGCAGGAAGTGAAAGTGTATGGCTGGGTGCAGTAGCTGACACCTGTAATCCTAGCACTTTGGGAGGCCAACGCAGAAGAATCTCTTGAGACCAGCCTATGCAACATGGGGAGAATCAGTCTCTATGAAACAACAGGAAAAAGTTAGCCGGGCATGGGCACCTGTAGTCCTAGCTACTTGGGAGGCTGAGGCAGGAGGATCACTTGAATCCAAAGAGTTTGAGGTTGCAATGAGCTATGATGATGGCACTGTACTGTAGTGGGCAGTACAGTAGGGCAACAGAGTGAGACCTTGTCAAAAAAAAAAAAAAAAAAAAAAGCTCAAAGTGCATATATTTTTATATCACATTATGGTTATTACGCACAATTCTATCTCTAAACATGTCATCTTTTGCCATGCTCTTCAGCTTATTTAATATATACATTATTAAAAGTCCACTATTATTAAATGACAAATTTATTTTTTGACATTTCAACAACATTATCTCAAAATAAAGTTACTGATTTCTATTGTAATTCTGTGCATTCTGTTACGTGCAATTAAAAGCATTATCCTGAGAGAGGATCCATAGTCCTCACTGGACCATCAAAGGTCCAGGCCACACTTACTTAGGAAGAGCTTACCTGGGCTGTAGGCTCAGTGACAGAAGGGACATGTGGCTCTGTTCGTGCTGCTATACCTCAAGCAACCTGCATAAGACCCCGCACATGGCAGCCATGCACTTAGTGTTTTTTGGATGAATGAACTCATGGTTGAAAGGGCGACCCTCCTCATGGCTCCTCTGTCCTTCATAACTTTGTCCTCTCTCTCTCCAGTGGATCTTCAGCCTGTGGTTCTGCTAATCTTTCCCCTCTCAGACAATACCCCCATTGTCCTCAGACTCTGATGGGGATATTGATTTCTCATCAATTCTTCACAGTTACCTTTCTAAAAGGATTTGTTTATACCTGCTTCCCCTCTGTCAATCCTCAGTCCTTGGTAATGTTTTCTCTTTTCCACCCACACTTGTTCCTTTGAGACCTCTTCTTCCTAAGGTCAAGTCTGTCTGCTATGGTGAATCCAAGTTCATTGAGTATCTGCTGTGTAGCAGGCAGGGCTGCCAGGACAGGTCAGAAGACAGCTCTGAGCTCTTCCGTTTTGGAGCTCCAGGAAGGCAGGGCATCAGACAGGAACAGCAGGTGTATGAGGACATGAAAGGAAGGCATCAAATCCTCACGAGAGTGATAATGGAGACCCCACCGCCTGGTGGACTCTGGCAGGTTGCCTTAGCTGCTGCACAACTCCACAGGGCTGTACTTTCATCTGCAGCCTTGCTGAATTATCTCTTGCTTTCCTGTAACTATCTCCACAAGTTTCCATATCCTTTTCCATTGCCTGCACACATACCTGTTGGCCGTTTTTCCACCCATCACTGAGACATCCAAACACTCTTTCCTTTGATCCTTCCAGGAACCTCTTTCCAATTCATTCCTTAAGTGTTGGTACTCCTGAGGGTTCTATCTTGAACACTTTCTCACCTTATTCTCTCCTGTCTTATTCTGGGGAATTTTTCTGTAGGTTCATCTTCCTCTGTGATAGTAGCAGCTCGTGTTTCTCAAGTGCTCTCTGGCAGCACCTGTGTGATGTGCTCTGCACACAGGTGCTTCCTAAACGCCTTGTCACTGGCCCTCAGTATGACGCCAGCACTCACAGTGTAGTTCTTTGGGGACCTCAAAGGTCCTTTCAAGATATGCACAATGTTGAAACTATTTTCTTAATATTAAGACTGTATGTGCCAAACTTCCTGCTCTCATGAGTATACAGTGGACTTTTTCAGAGGCTGCAGGGCATGTGCAAGGTCACGTAGACATGGACTGCACACGTGTATTCTTGTGCTTTCTACGGTAGTACATTTGGAAAATAAATATTGCATATTTTCAATGATTATCTCAGTTTGTTCTCAAAACTTCTACTGAGTGCTTATCAGCTGCTTTTAGTATACTTGCTAAATCTCTGTAACCTCTTTACTACCCAATAAATCATTCATTTGAAATCTTGAAGTTTTCCTTATACTTACTCAGAAACAAAAAAACTAATTATACTTTGTCATTTTATTTTATGATAATATTTATAAAGTTTTTTCAAAATAATTTCTAGAAAATAAAAATATTAAATTTTACCTAAAACCATTCTTATTTTATAATTTAATCATAATTTACTTTAAAATAAGTGAACATTTATTAACAGTAATTTTTCTCACATTTACAAATAGTTCACTAGCTTTAGACAATCTAGAACATGCACTTCCTCAGTCCACAGCTGTTATAACCTATGTCTAAAGATGCTAAGAATGGTGACACAGACACATCAGATAGTTCAGATCTGGAGCAGAGGAAGTTATTCCAAAGAAACCGGGCCAGAAAACAAACAAAACTGCTTTCTTTCCTCTAGCTTCATAGATATTAATAATTTATGTCTGTGGGTTTTATGGAACAGAGCATTTTGGAATAATGCTGCGGCATCATTTCAAGATCAACTATTCAGAGTTTAAACAAACACAACTGAGTACAGGCATCCCTTTTTGTGGACATATGATTTCATTTCTTTTGGATAAATATCTGGATTGGAACTACTGGATTGCAGAATAGATATGTGTTTAGTTATATACAGAACTTTCAAAAGATTTTTCAGCATGATTGTCCCATTTTATTCTCCAGCCAAGAGTTCCATGTGTTTCACATCTTTGCCAACATGGTGCTATTAATATTTTTAATTTTAACTGATTCTGAGGAGTGTTTTATAGTATTTCAATGTGGTTTTAAATCACATTTCCCTGATGACTCTTGAAAATAAATATTTTTTTTCGTGTGCCTAAATGGCCAGTTATATGTCTTCTTTTGTGAAGAGCCTACTTAAAACTCTTTGCCATTAAAAAAAAAAAATGGGCTCTTGTCTTTTTGCTATTGAATTGGAGGAGATATATCCAGTTCTTTATGGATATGAGACTTTCAACCAAACTAATTTGGCTATTAACTTTCTTAGCGGGGCATCTCTTGTTCATTGCACTTTGATTCATTGTGTTGCAGTTTTACAGATTGAAGTTTAGTGGCAACTCTGCATTGAGCAAGTCTCTCCAAAAGCGTATTTTAGCAATAAAGTATTTTTACTTCAGGTTTGCACATTGCTTTCTTAGGAATAATGCTCTTGCACACCAACAGACTACTGCACAGTGTGAATGTACCTTTTACATGCACTGGGAAATCAGAACATTTGTGCGACTCACCTTCTTGCAATGTTCGCTTTATTGAAGTGGTCTGGAAATGACCCTGTGTGTCTCCAAGGTTTCCCTGTATGTTAAACATAGACAAAGCAAGTTCCTTGAAAGCCCAAACATTGTTAAACTGTAAGTGAGAAAGCTACCAAAGCCCATCACAGGGTGAGTCGACCCATCACACTCTCTGAATGAGCACAAAGGGTGGCCGGGCTGGTGAAGCCATGTGTGGGCACAACCCTGGGCAAAAAGGCAGCAAGAGAAATCCCAGCACAGCCAGTCTCCAATGTGCAGTCACCCCAAGAATGAAAGGCTGAGCTGCAAACAAGACGAGGAGTCAGCTGAGTCGGCTGTAGCTTTGCACTGTGGCCCCCACGTGGGCAGGCGGTAGATGGGCTGCTATGGGGCTGTTCAGCTGCTGTCAGCACCCACCAACCAAAGACCACCTTTATGTGAATTCCTGGCAACAAGCACAGCGCTGCAGAAATGTGCTAAGTGCAGAGTAAAGTTTGGATCTTGGAATAAGTTATAAAATAAATGTTTTCCCTGACATTGAGCATGGACTCAATAATGGGCAAGGCCGCTGGTGCCTTGCCAAGACTGAAGCCAGTGGGGCCAGACTGCAAAGCAGTCATTGTGTTTCTCACTGCCAGACACACAAATAAAGGACAACCTCACTTAAGAACGGCATTTATGAAGTAGGAAAAATGTGTTAACTGCCAAATTTTCATCCTTGAGTATGCTTTCTAATATTCTCTGTGATGAGATGGGAAGTATATACACAGCACTTCTCTTCAGGAAAAATCCTTTTAGATTAAGTTGTGAGCTGACCCAGACAATTTTTGTCATGATGCCATTTTACATCAAATAATGAATGACCTATGAACCTGAAGATGAATAAAGGAAGGGAAACATTTGAATGCATTTGTGGCAAATAAAATTTGAGTTTTCATGTGACAATAAGATTTCTAGAAAATTTGTGTCTGCTGCATGGATTTGACAGTCTGATAGTTACGTTTCTGATGAGTTTTGCGGTAGTCTTAATAAATGTAATTTTAAAATATTGTATATTGGAATATGCCAACCCTTGGAAGGAAGTTCTAAATAAATCAGTGACTATTTTCCAAATTTCCATTGTAACTATGCATGGATAAAAGAACAACTTAAATTTCTAGAAAGACTAAAATGTAAGATAGAATGACAAGGTCACAACATGACTTCCGACTGGACATTGCAACATCTTTAAGGAACTGGCACTTGTTGCATTGAGCATGATATCAAATAAGAATATCCAAATTAATCCCCAAAATAAGCTAGTAAACGATTTCTCACTTCTCCAACTGCCTGTCTGTCAGAAGTTGGGCTTTCTTTATACACCTCAATCAAAATATCACATTGTAGAAGACTGATGAAGAAGCAGACAGCAGACGTAAGAATACTGTTCTCAATAAAAACAATAAATCTATAAATCAATAAAGAGATTTGCTGAAACACAAAACAATGGCACTTCTGCACTATATTTTGTTTTGGAAAAAAAGTCAGCATTTTCATAAAAAAGGTCATTGATGTTAACATCCAGGGTGTTTATTTTTAAAATTTTTTATTAAATAATAACTGTATACATTTATGAGGTATAATGTGATTATTGGATATACAACATGAAATGCTTAAATCAAATTGATTAACATAATCAAAATAAGTGATTCACCTTACTTACTTATTTTTTGTGCTAAGACATTTATAATATACTCTTAGTTGTTTTGAAACGTACCATTGCATGAGCACATTAGGTGAGATCCCACCAAATGCCCTCCCTCCCCTCACCCTCCCTCACCTTCCCTCTCCCTCCTCTTCCCTTCTTTCTAGACTATCTTTGTGTTTTATCAATCATATGAATGTGTAACTGATTATACATTGCTTTCATAATAGTATTGAGTACATTAGATATGTTTTATTCCATTCTTGAGATGCTTTACTAAGAAGAATATGTTCCAACCCTATCTAGGTAAACATAAAAGATGTAAAGTTTCTATCTTTTTTATGGCTGCTTAGTATTCCATGATGTACATATACCACAATTTGTTAATCCATTCATGGGTTGAAGGGCATTTAGGCTGCTCCACAACTTGGTATTTATGAATTGGGATGCAATAAACATTCTGGTGCAAATGTCTTTGTTGTAAATGATTTTTGCTCTTCTGGATAGATACCTAGTAAAGGTCTATTTTTAGTTCCTTGAGAACTCTCCAAACTTCTTTCCAAAAAGGCTGTATTAGTTTGCAATCCCACTGGCAGTACAGAAGTGTTCCCTTCTTTCAATGCCAACATCTGTAGTTTTGGGATTTGTGATGTGGGCTAATCTTATTGGAGTTAGAAGATATCTCAAAGTGGTTTTGATTTGCATTTATCTGATGATTAAAGATGTTGAGCATTTTTTCATGTGTTTGTTGGCCATGCACCTGTCATCTTCAGAGAAATTTCTCTTCAAGTCTCTTGCCCATAAATAAATGGCATTGTTTGTTCTTTTCTTATTAATTTGAGTTCTCTGTAGATTCTAGTTATCAGACCTTTGTCAGGATCATAATCTTCAAAAATCTTCTCCCATTCTGAAGGCTGTCTGTTTGCTTTACTTGCAGTGCCCTTAGTTATGCAGGAGCTTTTTAGTTTGATCAGATCCCAGTAATATATTCTTGGTGTTGCTGCAATTGCCAGGGGTATGGGGGTGGTATTCTTCTCATAAAATATTTTCCCAGACCAATTTCTTCAAGCATTTTCCTGGCATTCTCTTCTAGTATTTTTATAGTTTCGTGTCTTAAATTTAAATCTTTTATCCAGTGAGAATCGATTTTTGTTAAAAGTGAAAGGTGAGGGTCCACTTTCAGTCTTCTACAGGTCGCTAGCCAGATCTCCCAGCACCATTTGTTAAATAGGGATTCTTTTCCCTAATGCATTTTTTTTGTTAGGTTTATCAAAAATCAGATGACAATACAAGGCTGGGTTTATCTCTAGATTCTCTGTTCTGTTCTATATAGCAGTATCTCTATTTGTGCATTCCATGCTGTTTTGATCACTATAGATTTGTAGTATAACCTGAAGTCTTGTAACATGATGCCTCCAAATTTGTTTTTATTTCTAAGTAATGTATTGTCTACTTAAAGTTATTTTCTGATTGCATATAAAACAAAGTACTATTTTTTCAAATTCTTTAAAGTATGACATTGGTGCTTTGATAGGGATTGGATTAAATCTGTAGATTGCTTTGGAGGGTATGGACATTTTAACAATGTTGATTCGTCCCAGCCATGAGCTTGGTATCTTTTTCTATTTGTTAAAATCTTCTGCTATTTCTTTTCTCTGAGTTTCATAGTTCTCTTTATAGAGATCTTTCACATTCTTTGTTAGATAAATTCCCAGGTATTTCATCTTCTGTGGCACTACTATAAAAGGGATAGAGTCCTTGATTACATTTTAGGCTTGACTATTGTTGGTATATATAAAAGCTACTGATTTGTAAGTATTAATTTTGTATCCCGAGACACTGCTATATTCCTTGGTCACTTCTGAGAGCATTGTAGTTGAGTCCCTGGGGTTTTCCATGTATAAGATCATGTCATCCTTGAAGAGTGAGACTTTGATCTCTTCTGACCCCATTTGGATACCCTTCATCTTCTCTTTCCTGATTGCGATGGCTAAGACTTCCAATACTGTGTTAAATAGCAGTAGTGACAATGGGCATCCTTGCCTAATTCCAGATCTGAGTGGAAACATTTTCAATTTTACTCCATTCAATATGATATTAGCTATGGGTTTGCTGTAGATGGCCTCTATCAGTTTAAGAAATGTCCCATCTAAGCCCATTTTCTTAAGTTTTCTAATCATAAGAGGATGCTGGATAATATCAAAAGCTTTTTCTGCATCAGTTGATAGAATCATATGGTATTTATTTATTTATTTATTTGCAGTTTTTGGCCGGGGCTGGGTTTAAAACCACCATCTCCGGTATATGGGGCCAGCTCCCTATTCCTTTGAGCCACAGGCACCACCCATGGTCTTTATTTTTTATTTTATTTGTGTGTTGAATTATATTTATAGATTTACATATGTTGAACCAACCTTGTAACCTTGAAAGAAAACCAACTTGATCATGGTGTATAATTTTTCTGATGTATGATTGAATTGTTTGCTAGGATCTTATGGAATATTTTTGCATCAATATTCATTAATGATATGGGTCTACAGTTTTCTTTCTTTATTGGGTCCTTTCCTGGTTTAGGGATCAAAATGATATTTGCTTCATAGAATGTACAGGGAGGACTCCTTCCTTTTCTATGTTTTGGAAAAGGTTATGTAATGTAAGTACTAGTTCGTCTTTGAAGGTCTGATAGAATTCTGATGTGAAACTGTCTGGTCCAGACTTTTCCTTTTTAGGAGATTTTATATAGTTGTTGCTATTTCAGTGCCTGATATAGGTCTACTCAAGAATTTTAATTCTTTCTGGTTGAGTCTAGGAAGGTGGCGTGTTTCCAGGTATTGGTCCATTTCTTCCCAATTTTTATATTTCTGAGAATCGAGTTTTTGGTAGCAATCATTGTATCAATTTCTGTGATATCTGTTGTTATTTTGCCTTTATTTTTTCTGATTGAAATTATTAGAGATTTTACTTTTCTGTTTCTGGTTAGGCTAGCCAAAGGTTCATCAATTTTATTAAGCTTTTCAGAGAACCAACTTTTTGTTTCATTGATCTTCTGAGTGATTCTTTTGTTTTCAATTTCATTTAATTCTGCTCTAATTTTGGTTATTTTTCTTCTTCTGTTGGGTTTGGGGTTGGAATGTTCTTCCTTTTCCAGTTGCTTGAGATGATCCATTAGGTTGTTGACTTCCTCTTTTTCTGTTTTCTTGATGAAGGCTTCTAATGCTATAAATTTCCTTCTTAGATCTGCCTTTGTATTATCCCACAGGTTTGGTAGTTTACCATTTTGTTCCAAAAACTGATGATTTCCTTTTTAATCTCATCTTTGACCCAGCTATCATTCAGCATAAGCTTATTTTGTTTCCATGACTTTGTCTGAGTATGAATATTTCTGTTGTTGTTGAGTTCAACTTTTATTCTGTGATGGTCTGAGAAGACACAAGGAATAATTTCTATTTTTCTTTTTGTTTGTTTGTTTTTTTGAGACAGAGTTTCACTTATTAACCCTTGGTGAGTGCCGTGGCGTCACAGCTCACAGAAATCTCCAACTCCTTGGGTTTAGGCAATTCTCTTGCCTCAGCCTCCCGAGTAGCTGGGACTATAGGTGCCTGCTACAATGCCCGGCTATTATTTTTGTTGTTTCAGTTTGGCCAGGGCTGGGTTTGAACCCACCACCCTCGGTATATGGGGCTCGCATCCCACCCACTGAGCCACAGGCACTGCCCTAATTTCTATTGTTCTAAATTTGTTGAGGTTAGACTTGTGTCCTAAGAGAAGATCAATTTTGGAGGATGATCCATGGGCTGATAAGAAGAATGTGTATTCAGTTTTATTAAGATGAAATGTTCTTAGATGTCTGTTAAATCCATTTGTTCTATGATGAATTTTAAGTCCATTATTTCTCTGTTTAGTTTCTTCTTGGGAGATCTATCCAGAAGTGACAAGGGGTGTTAAAATCTCCAACTACTGTAGTTCAGAGTTTACTTTATAAATTGAGGAGCATTCAGGTAGGGGGCAGAAATGTTAATTATTGAAATCTCTTCATGTTGCCTGTTTCCCTAGACAAATATGTAGTGTCCCTCCTTGTCTTTCTTTATCTTTGCTGGTTTAAATCCTTTATATCTGCAAATAAGATTGCAACCCCTGCTTTTCTCTGATTTCCATTTGCTTATGTTATAGATGTCCATCCCTTCACCCTGAATCTTTTTTATCCTTTGAGGTAAGTTGAGTCTCTTGTAGGCAACAGATACCTGGCCTGAGTTTTTGTATTCAGTTAGCCAACCTATGCCTCTTTAGAGGACAATTTAAGCCATTCACATTAATTGAGAAAAGTGATAGGTATGGTAGTGTTTTGGTTGTCATGTTTTTCAAAGGTCCAGTGCATATTTTTAATCCTTTCAGCACTGTGGAAGGAAGGGTTTGCTCAATAAATTCTGGATGAGTTTACTTTGGTGGTAGACCATTGTGCTGGTAATTATTGAAAATGGGTCTGAGTATTTCCTAGAGAGCTAGTTTTAGTTATGGCAAATTTCCTCAACATGCGGATGTCAGTAAACTATTTGATTTCTCCATCACAAATGAAACTCAGTTTAGCTGGATACCCGATTCTGGGCTGAAAGTTGTTTTGTTTTAGAAGACTGAAGGTAAATGACCATCCTCTTGTGGCTTGAAAAGTTTTGGCTGAAAGATCTGCAGTCATTCTAATATCTCCCCCTTTGTAGGTAAAGCTTTTCTTACATATGGCAGCTTGTAGGATTTTCTCCTTCATATACATTTGGAAAAGTTAATTATAATGTGTCTAGGAGATGCTTTATTTGAATTGAGTCATGCTAGGGTTCTGAAACTATGTACTATCTGAATTTCTGTATCTCTTGCAATGCTTGGTAAATTCTCCATAATATCTTGGAGTACAGCATCTGTGCCTTTAGGACCATCCTCTTCTCCTCAGGAATCCCTGTAAGTCAGATGTTTGATATCTTGGAATGTTCCCACAACTCTCTTAAGAATGTTCTATTCTTGTTTCCATTTTTCTGCCTCTTTGCATGCTTGGGATTGTTCAAAAGCCTTGTCTTCAATTTCTGAGATTTTTCCTTCTGCCTGCTCAACTCTATTACCGAGTGACTCCACTGTATTTTGAAGCTCCTCAAATAGCTTTTTCAATTCCTTGAGCTCTACTGTATCTTTTCTCAGTAGGTCCATATCCTTGGTGACTTTGTCTTTGAATTCATTAATTTCTTGAGATGAATTTTGAACTACTCTTTCTATTTCCATGTTTTCCTCCATTCCATTCTTCTTATTTGCTATCCATATTCTGAATCCTATTTCTGTCAATTCAGCCATTTGTCTATGAATGGCATCTTCTGTTGTATCTCCTTTGTCATTCCTTGGGGTAGTTGGTCTACTCTTGATTATTCATGTTGCCAGAGTTCTTCCTCTGATTCCAGTCCATGAGTATTTTCTGCAATTGGCCAATTAAAACTGGTAGGGTGAGACTAGATTTGAGGCCTCTGGAAGTGGAGTTAACCAGCTCTTTACCAATGAGCTTGGGCTTGTGATTGTGGCTTTTCCCTTAGCAAGCAGAGATAGCGCAAGCTGGCTCTGTCTTGAAGTCAGTCAGCCTCTACCCAGTCCTAATGAGTCGCGATATTAGGCTGAAATCTCACCTAGGGAGAGATACAAGTAATTGTGGCACCCCACCCCCCATCTTTGACAGATGGAGGAGGAAAATTAATCCCTCCCTGCTATAAAACAACTGCCACTCAAACTCAGAGGGTCCCCAGGTAGACACCCCAGGGTGAAAGTTCTAATCAGACTGTCCCAGCAGTACAATCACTGCTCAGCAGGGAAAGTTCAAAGGGTCTCCAGCAGCCAAATAGTAGGAATCCACAGGCAGTTCCATACAGCAAACCTGAGGGGCTGGAGCCTGGTCCCCGCCCCCCCCGACAGTGAGCAACAGAATCAGAAAAGTTAACCCAACAAAACAGGGGCATCTGTGCCTCCACCCACCACACACCATCACAACGCATCCTTCTCTCCCAAGCATCCCTGTCTCACCTGCACCCCAGCTTCCACTCAAGCTAACAGGATAGCATGCATCTTCGGTGGAACACACACAGAATTTCACACCTGGGCAAGGCACAGAAAGTGCTGACTCAACAATATGGCGATAACGGTGTCCCAGCACTATCCTGCCGAGGTGCCGAATCTGACAGGCGTCAGGGTACAGACAGCAGATCTCCCTGGAAGAAGGTACAGATTGGCTGGCCACAGGTGACTGGTACCACAGAGATGAAGCCTCTGATACAGGGACACTACTGGATTCAAAAATGCATTTATTAGGTGGCGCCTGTGGCTCAAAGGAGTAGGGCACCGGCCCCATATGCCAGATGTGGTAGGCTCAAACCCAGCCCCGGCCAAAAACTGCAAAAAAATAAAAAATAAAAATGCATTTATTAATCCATTCATGGGTTGATGGGCACTGGGCTTCTTCCATGACTTTGCAATTATGAATTGAGCTGCAATGAACCATCTGGTGCAAATATCTTTGTTGCCAAGCAATTATCATATATATACCATGGAATACTATGCAGCATTAAAAAAAGATGGAGATTTTACCTCTTTTATGTTTACATGGATGGAACTAGAAAATATTCTTCTTAGTAAAAGTATCTCGCGAATGGAAAAAAAATATCCAATGTACTCAGTTCCACTATAAAACTAATTTATAATCACTCACACTTTCATATGAAAGATGAATCACAACTACAGCCTAGGATGAAGGAGGGAAGGTGAGAGAGATGGGAACGGAGGGGGTGGTTTGATAGAAGGAGGGTAAATGGTGGTACCATACCTATGGAGCATATTGCAAGGGTGCAAGTCAAATCTATCAAGTATTGAACACAAATGTCTTAACACTGTGATTAAGTAAAAGAGGTGAAAGCTATGTTAATTAGTAGGATATAAGCACTTCAATTTGTATAAATAATCAACACAATAATCCTACAAAGGCATAAATGTATTCATTATCTATGTATATATGACTTGATAAAAAAAGAAATAAAAAAATAAAATAAAAATGCATTTATAAACAGATATCTTATTTGTATGTTTTTATTTCTAAAATTGTACAAATTGGCAGACATAGCAACATAAGCAAAATCTCTTTGAGATTGTGTAAAGCCTCTTTTATAACAGCCTGAATCCCATTCATGCAGAAGGAGCCCTCATGGCCCTCATCTCTCAAAGGCCCCACTTCTTTATCCTATTACATTAACAACACTTGCGTTTTGGAGGGGACACAGTCTGAACACACCAGGAATCCAAGGAGGCACAAGCTTGAGCATGGAGTCCTGACAGCATTGTTACATCCCTTTCTCTCCAACCCAAATCTGTCTTCCCCAAGAAGACACATTATCTGTGTTATTTATCATCTACATTATGCACCCCAGTAAAGAATACCTCCTCCCAAGCCTTAAACATAGGTATTATCTAAGACTCCATCTATTCTCTAATCTCCTATAGGACTGTGGCCACCAACTCATGTCAATTTTATTTCCTTGACATCTCAGGAATGCATACCAATTAAAAACTGTGGATGCACTTTATTGCTGCAAAATTGGAGAGAATAATATAGCTTATTCAACTGGTAAAAGTAGGGGTGCCACCTATTTCCTCCGTCCAACAGTGGATGTGGAAACGTCAACGTTAAGAGTCGGCTGTAGAGAATACATCTGGGAGAAGAAGGCAGTAACAGGGAGAAAGACATCAACCGCTTCCAGGAAGGTCATCTCCAGGGAGTAGAGAGGGCCAGGCACCCTCAAGGAGCACTCACCTTCAATACGACAATTCTATGACGGAGGCCTAAGTGATGTTAAATATACAATCCAGTAATGAGATTTAAGAGGTAGGAAGAGATGGTAGCAGCTCCTTCCCCAATAAGCTCCCATTATTGAGTCAGAATAGTATTTTCAGTAGAAATTCTTATTTAGGAAGTCAGCTTGATAAGGCAGAGAGGAAAAAGATAGTTCTCTTTAAACTTTCCATCCCCAGTGCCACCACTTTAGTTGACTTCTGCAACAGGGACGTCACTGACCCCCCTGCCTCCGTTCTTTCTGTTCCATTCAATTCTGCAGTCCCATGGAGACACAGTCACGGCAGACAGTGTCCCATGGCCTCCTCCCTATCTAAAAATCCCTCTGTGCCTCCTCCTTGTCTCCAAGATGAATTCTAAATTCCTAAGTCTCATGTAAGCCCTAGTCATTTGACCTTTTGCATTTTATGCTTTTGTTACTACAAGCAGTTTATGCATGAAAAGCCATCCCCTTGCCTCTCTTTCACCTGGAAATGTGTCATTCACCCTTCAGGATTCAGCTCAAAGGTCACCTCTACCAGAAAGGCTTATCTGACCTCTTCAGACTGACTATCATGTCCTTGTCTATCACACTGTCCTGGCGTTTCTTGCCAATCATCACAGAAGAACAGTGAGCTCACTAAAAGACTGTCATACTGTTCTTTGTATACCTGGCAGTGACTGGCATAAAACCAGAGTTGGCTGGGTAGCTGAGTGGATGGAAGCGGAGTGAACACTTCAGGACCCTGGGTAGTTCCTAAGAGGACCTTTGCTCTGAAGATTTCTGCATGTACTGGGTGGGGTTAATCTCATTTTCTCTTTGGGACTCTCAATTGTCAGCCATCCCTTGAATCCCTCTACAGCTCTACCCTTGAGACTCAGTCCTTTTGCTGGATCTATAGCCAAAACATGTCTCAATATATCTACTTTCCATTTCTTTGTTATAAGCCTAATCCAGGACACCATTATCTTTCCTAGGCCACCAGAAATGCTTCCTAAATAGGCTGCTTGCTTTAACATCTCCACTCATGCTCCACAGAGCAGTCAGATTGACCTTCTGAAAATTCGTGTACAAATAAGCTCAGAGGATTAAAGATGGACACCAAATTCTTTGCCACTATTCCCATCAAGACATGAAATCCGTTTCCCCTTCCTTTGAGTGTGTCTGGCCCAGCAGCCACATAAACCAACACAGCAGAGGTGTCTCAGTGTCACGTCCAGGGCTGGGTCTTGAATCGCAGTTGTATAGATTCAAGTAGTTTCCAGAGCCCTGAAAGGCTGGCAATGAGGCACTTGACCCCCTGATATATCACACAGGACAAAAAATTTTGCAACAATAATGACTATAATAACAACAGCTTTTAAAAAGAATTTTGAGAATTCCTGAGTTTTTCCTCTCTAATTTCCATTATGTCTCTTAATCCTGTGAGCTTGGGAGGAGAATCCACATTTTTCTCATGAGAAGACTATACTTCTAGTAGACAATTTTCTCAATAAACCAAGATCCAGCATTCAAATCCAGGCCTAATACTGCCGCTCTCGGTCCTCGCTCCTTCCACCCTCCCTGGCTGGGTTGGAAATCTTCAACTCTTCCTTCCTTTCTCTGTGGGGACTATGACAAATGCTCTTCCCCATGTTCAGACTTTACACATCAGACACAAGTCCAATTGTTGACGAGATCATATTTTCTCCAAGTTATTCAAACAGTAAGTCAGATGGCTCTTGGATGCCACGCTCTGTGACTATAATATCTGTCCTGCCTGAAGAAACTCCCTGCAAATATAAAGGCCAAACCCTATAATTGAAACCATATGTCAACTGCTGCCCTAAATGCCCTGCACTCTCCCTCCTTCCAAATATCCTTGTTCTTCAAAACATGCCCATGAGGAAAAAGGGCCTTGGCATTGCAGCATCACATCAGTGACAGCAAAATCTGTGGCCAACGTCACGTTTCCAAATGCTCACTCCCCTGCGGCCTCCTTCACCCCTCAGCCCTCCATCTTCATAAAATTCAGAATGATCTCCCAGCAAGGTATAATCAAAAATATTTCAGCTCTATAGGTCAGAGGCATTTTGTGAACTTTAAATCATATCAGTCAATCATAATCTTACCTCTAAATCTGAAGCAATGCAAAACTGTGCCTCCTCAAAGGAACTTAATGTATAATTTAAATCAGGGGTCCTCAAACTATGGCCCGCAGGCCACATGCGTTGGTGTGAATTGTATTTGTTCCCGTTTTGTTTTTTACTTCAAAATGAGATATGTGCAGTGTGCATAGGAATTTGTTCATAGTTTTTTCTTTTAAACTATAGACCGGCCCTCCAACAGTCTGTGGGACAGTGAATTGGCCCCCTATTTAAAAAGCTTAAGGATGCCTAAAAATTATACGCTGTGTAACAGGACCAGAGCACCTGTCATCACAAGCAATGTGTCACCAGCCTTGAGGAAGCCAAGCCCTGGCTGGTCACACTACTGGATGAGCAGGGTCCCTCTGAGCCACAGCTGTTTATTTGCTGTGTCCCTGGAACACACATGTACATGTGTCCTGACATGCTGTCTTGTTACACACACGTGTGCAAGCACACACACAGATGGATGCCCTGACATGCTGTCATGTTGCACATACACACAGAGACACACGGATGCCCTGAAAAACACACGTGTGCACGCACACACACAGATGAATACCTGACATGCTGTTGTGTTACACACACACATTCACATGGATGCCCTGACATGCTGTCGTGTTACACACACGTGTGCACACACACACAGATGCCCTGACATGCTGTTGTGTTACACATACATCATACACCACCTTCCAGGAACTAATATTTATCGAGTACTCACTACCCACAAGGCACAGAGAATTTCAGAGTCACACGCACTCACACGACTGTGATGATAGGGACTGGAAATACAGCCAAGACTTTATTTTATCAATTAACCAATCTGTTCATGTGGCACCTGCTCCACCTGGTTTAAAACTGAGTGGGGCTTTCCTGGCTCCCTGCTAACCTCAGGCTGCCAGTGACCTCTCGTGCAAGTTCAGGAAGCATCGCTAGCTGTCCTCTACTTCCCACACGTCCACTGCCCTGGTGTCCGCTGTGTCTCCTTGGACTGGGCTGTGTGTCCTGCCCGGCTGTGTCCCATTCGGCTGTGCTCACCCCAGGATTTCTTCTCCCTGCCCCACTCTCCTGTTGTCAGTCTTTCAACGCCCCCATCTCTTTCTCAGGGTTCTGCAAAGATGACTCCCTGATCCTAAGCCTTAGACCAAATAAGGTCTCCTACTTTACATTCTCAGTTTCTTAACCTTTCTTTGTCATAATAAACACTTCACTCTATTATTTATATTTCAAAAAAATCTTCCTGGACCATGAAGTCCAGGGGGTAAGTGTCTGTCCTGCTTGCTGCATCCTCACACCTAACAAAATGCCACAACAAAGGGACTGTCCTTGTCCTTCACAGCAGTTCTCTGCTGTGGTTCCCTGACCAGCAGCATCAGCATTTCCTGGATACTCCTTAGAAAGGCAAATTCTCTAGTCCCGGCATAGGCTGACTGAATCAGACACTCTGAGGTGGGGCACAGCCATCTGAGCCTCAACAAGTCCCCCAGGCAACTTCGATGCCCTCTGAAGTTTAGAACATGGAGGCACTCACAGCAACAGAAAGCAGAACCAGGCTCAGGGCCTGTGTTCAAGTGGCTAAGGCACCAGCCACACACACCTGAGCTGGCGGGTTCAAATCCAGCCTGGGCCTGCTAAACAACGATGGCTGCAACCTAAAAAAAAAAAAAAAAAAAAAAAAAAATAGCCAGGCATTGTGGTGGGCGTCTGTAGTTCCAGCTACTTGGGAGGCGGAGGCAAGAGAATCGCTTAAGCCCGGGAGTTGGAGATTGCTGTGAGCTGTGATGCCACAGCACTCTACTGAGGGCAACAGCTTGAGGCTCTGTCTCAAAAAAAAAAAAAAAAGAAAGCAGAACCAGGGCCAGTGAGCAGACAGACATTCTTTGCATGCCGATGCCAGGTAAGGACAGGCGGAGTTATCTCACAACTAGGAAAGTCTCATCACAAAACGCGCTTGAGAAAGAGTGAGCAGGCCACCACAGGCACCTCCCACATAGGCCGTTTCCTGGCTCAGAGTCAGCACTTCAACACAGGTTCTCTTGAACAGCAGAAAGGGGGTTCCTGGGTCAAGCGTGGCTGTTTCCCAGCTCTCATCCATCCCCAAGTTGCACAGAGGCACCACACTCTGACCTGCTCTGAGGACGCAAAGCGCTGTAATAAAGCAGTTGGCTTAGGTTAAAACAATATCTGATGTTAAATAAAGATAACAAAAACTAAAAACAACACCCATATTACCATGGGGATCCAAACAATGAAGATTTTATAAATGACTATAAATTTACCCCCCAAACCCAAATAGGAGGCTATTTTGACAGAACAGAGAAGCCTCTGCCTCTAGGAGACTAAAGAGGAGATGCCACCTCTACCAGAAATCAAAAGAGCTGGGTATATACCAAGTAAAGTACACAGCTATGATTCAATAAAAATAAATAGATAAATAAATAAATAAAAAAGAAACCAGAAGAGCAGGGTATATACCAAGTAAAGTACACAGCTATGATTCAATAAAAATAAATAGATAAATAAATAAATAAAAAAGAAACCAGAAGAGCAGGGTATATACCAAGTAAAGTACTCAGCTATGATTCAATAAAAATAAATAGATAAATAAATAAATAAAAAAGAAACCAGAAGAGCTGTTCCCCAGGAAAGGGGCTTTGCTCTGCATTCACCCTTCCCATCCTCATTAGGACTGACTGAATACAAAACCATCTGCAGGTAGATGATGTCGGAAGTGCTGCCGTCAGATGAGAGAAAGATGTGAAATCTGATTGAAATGACGAGCATCTTTAAACTACTTCCCAGCAACATGACTGCTTACTGAGAAGTGTGTTCACACTTCGTCTTCACAGACTCCAAGCAGGTCACCTTCCAACTCAGAATCTGGTCAAAACAATTCTTTTGTCAGAAACTCTTGAGAGAATTCCATGTATTTTTATAATTGTTTGTTCATGAAATAAATAATTCAATGATGATCCTAAATAGCAAATGGCTTGCTCTCATCTTAATAGACTTGAAAAATGATGTTTTGGCTTTTAACTTATCCATCAATTCCAGATGTCTTTGTGTCATATTTTTAAACAGATGATCCAACCTTTCCTGTGCTTGGTTACAGCTCATTTATCAACAATAAAGTCCTGTGTGACTAAGTGGTCTAGAGATGCAAATTCTCTGCTTTCTCCAAGGATAAAAATGTTCTTTTGCTTCCTCCTAAAATTTAACACTTGTTCAATCCTCTTTCACAATAAGAACATACATGTGGGGCATTTGGCAATATGTGCCAAAATACGTTAAGGAAAAATGAAAATTGAAATCTGTATAGGCAGTCCCTTGTAAACATGTAAAAATAAGCAAAACATTAAAGAAAAAGCCAAAGAAAGTGAGATAGTCTTTCAATCATGTGATCATGAGATATTTTTAATATCCTCGTAAGCTCCTTGCATTACTATCAAGTTGTAATAATGAAGACAGATTGCTTGAGCTCAGGAGATTGAGACCAGCCTGAACAAGAGCAACACCTCATCTCTTCTAAAAATAGAACAACTAGCAAACAACTTTGCAGGTGCCTATAGTCCCAGCTCCTCGGGAGGCTGAGGCAGGAGGACCTCTTGAGGCCAGGAGTCTGAAGTTGCTGTGAGCTATGATGCCACAGCACTCTACCCTGGGTGACACAGTGAGACTCTCGCAAAAAATAATAATAAATAATAACAATTAAGACAGTTTTCTGGTGATGCAAGGTTGGACAAACAGGGTAGACAAGCCCTCAACAAACTTAAAGAAGGAAGCAACTGATTCATGGCACTGCAGAGCACTTGGGACCATGAGTGGCCATAATAAATAAGGCTGGAAGAATGAATTGTCTATAAGAAACACAGCAAAACTGATCTAATTATAGCCATATGCAAAAGCCGGCATCTCTTATACAGAAATCTCTTGAATGCAGACAATCCCCAAGTTACAAACTTCTGACTAACATAAAACTCCCACTTGCCAACTGAGCCTATAACAGTTAATAAGTTAAGTCCACCTGTTCCAACTTACATACACATTCAACATAAGAACAAACCTACAGAACTTTCTCATTCATAACTCAGGAACTGCCTGTATAGGAATCAAGTGTGAAAAGCCAAGCTTCAAACTGTTAGGAGAAAATATAGGAACATAGCATTTTGACCTGGATATCAGGAAGGATTTTTCAAAGCAGGCATAAATATACTAACTGGGGAAAAATAAAGACTGGTAATTTAATGCCATTAAAATTCTTCTTTAATCAAAAAGTGTGAATACAAGCTACAAATTCCAAGATGACATTCAACATACATAAATCGCCCCGTAAGTCCATAAGGAAATGACAAACAGGCTGGCTGTGAGTGACCAGACAGAGTAGCCATAGGTGGGAGGGCTGCGATCTGAAACACGGGACAAGAAGGCTTCTCTGAGAAGGAGACATGTGTGATTTGGGGAGGGGCTTCTGTTACAGGGGAGAGGGCTACATCCAGGCATGTGTTAGAAGCCAACTGGGTAAGGAGACCTAAGCCACGGTTCCCAACACTATTTTATCAGGAGTGAACATGCTCCTTCAATCTCCATCCATCTCGCTTCTGAGTTTTTTCCCTCAACTGTCAAAGGTGGAGCAGGTGGAGCAGTTGAAGGGGAGGATGGGATATTATTTATTAAGCTCTGAACCCAAAAGAAAGGAATTCAGATTTCATTGTGGATGGTTTTGGACAAGCAGGACATGATGTGACTTAGGCTGTTGTGAGGTCCAGCCCCACGGGTGTGTGGAGAGCAGCCAGTGGGAGACGAGGAGGAAGCTAAGCAGACACCAGTCAGCTTTCACCTAACCCAGGACGGGGATGATGGTCACCTGTGGCAGGAGCAGAAGAATCACAAACTGTCAGAGTCGGCAAGATCAGCCAGTGTCCTGAATGGGGCTGGTGGACAAGGAGGGGAAGGCATCGAAGGGAATCACAAATATGAAGTGTCTTTGAGATACAGTACTACTAATTCACAGCAGCTCCTTAAAATCATATATGCTCATGTGATATATATAAATTATATATAATACATATATGTTATATATTTTATATGTATTATACATATATATTTGCCAAGTAACACTCCTATGTGACACCTCATAGTGAAATAAATGATGGTTAAGAAGTAAATGATGGTTAAGAGCTATGGAAACATAACTCATGATTCTGTGCACTATGGTGACTGATAGAATATATATATATATTTATGTGATACATCTATATATATATACAGGGAATTTGTGCTCATAGGTTTTATCTGAGCTTTACAGCAGAGAATGCAGAGAATATATAATGTAGAGATGAAACAAGAACACGCAAAGAGAGAAAACACTTGCATTTAAAAGAACGATGCTGGGGAAGTACAGTAGGATAAATCATCATTCTTCCCAGCCATGAGAACGGTATGTTTTTCCATTTGTTAACATCTTTAGCTGTTTCTTTTCTCAGAGTTTCATAGTTCTCATTATAGAGATCGTTCACACCTTTTGTTAGATAAATGCCCAGGTATTTCATCTTCTTTGGCATTACTGTAAAAGGAATAGAGTCCTTGACTATATTTTCAGCTTGACTATTGCTGGCATATACAAAAGCTATTGATTTGTAAGTATTGATTTTGTATCCTGAGATGCTGCTGTATTCCTTGATCACTTCTAAGAGTTTTGTAGTATGTTCCAGTTCAATTATTATTATTATTTTTTTGTAGAGACAGAGTCTCACTTTATCACCCATGGTAGAGTACCGTGCCTTCACACTGCTCACACCAACCTCCAACTCCTGGGCTTAGGCGATTCTCTTGCCTCAGCCTCCCGTGTAGCTAGGACTATAGGCGCCCGCCACGACGCCTAGCTATTTTTTGTTGCAGTTTGGCTGGGGCTGGGTTTGAACCCACCAACCTCAGTATATGAGGTCGGCGCCCTACCCACTGAGCCACAGGCGCCTCCCATAGTTCAATTATTTTTAAAAGACATCAGACATGGCACTCAGTACCTTGGACTTGCCCCACAAATCATAGTCTACCACCATGAAGGATATTCAAAATGATGTGCCCATGCTCACTGCAATTACAAAAGAATTTCTCACACAGATAACTGACGGCTCACGCGTGCGTACATGTGCATATGTGTGTGTGGGGGGGGAGTCTGGAGACTTGGAATAAGTCTAAGTCCCATATCGGAGACTACTTTGAAGAGGACAGTACTCAAGTGCATGGCTATACTTTCCTAGCATATTTGTTAGGGAAAAAGTCACCTAATTAATACCATCACAACTCATATTTAGACTTTCACAGGTTTCATAAAGGCCTTTGAAATCACTGGAAAAAGGACAAGGAGAAAATGGAAAATACTCTGAGTCCATGACATGTTACCAACCAAAATATTAAAGTTGTGCGTTGCTAAAAAAAAAAAAATAATAATAATAAGTAAAAATAAAAGAACAATGCCAGCCTGCTGCCTGCCATCACTGGTTGTGCTCTTCCAGGGTTATAAAGAACCAGCTTCTTCTCACTCGCTGAGACCTCCTCAGGTCAACTCGTCACTTACAAACATTTTATTCTTATGGCCAGTAGCCCCAACCTGTTGCAAATATGATATTTATGTCCAAATTGCATAAAATGTCATCCTACCCTCACCAGCACGGTGACTTCCAATAATATCATATTTTAAGGGATGACGGCAGAGGTGGGAGAAAATGCCTGGTGGTCTTTGTTAAGATGACAAGATTGGACAGTGGGGAAGAAATCACAGGATGTAGAGAACATCCTGACTTCACGGGGTGCCAGTTTACTCTGAAGCAGCTAACGCAGGTTTCTACAGGGTGACCTTGGTGAGGCCTGGGACTCACCCACATTCACATGGCCCAAAAGGTCACCATAGTGCAGAGAACCATGAGTTATGTTCCATAGCTCTTAATTAGGCTGACAGTAAAGACACAGGCTGTAGGGAGCCATCATTTGTTTCATGAGGTGTCACACAGGAGTGTGACATGGCAAAGTAGACCTGATGGCCTGGGTCGGATTCCTGTGAGCCCCTTGTAGTCGTGTCACATTGCCCATGTTTTTCCTGCATTCTGTGCCTCGGTTTACCCACCCGTTAAGTGTCAACAATAATCACATCCACTTGCCTATGAATTGTGAGGATGAAAAATACAGGCCTATTTAAAACACCAGAACAGTCTGATGCATAATATATGTTCAATAAAGACCAGCAAGTAACAGTATCATTAAACAGTCAACCTACATCAGGCTCTATCACAAGGCCCAGCACACAGTAAGGGCTAAGAGATTATTTGCTGCATGAATGTTTAATAAAGTACCCTCACCCTCTTCAGATTCCATTGGTAACTATTAACTTCTACGGATGTCACGAAGATGAAATGCTGTGGCAAACGCCCAATCAGTGACAGTTTACAAAATGAGGTTTACACACACCTTTCACTGTGGTAGACACAAAATCGGAGAGACTTGTCACTTGACTGTTTTAGAGCTTGAGTGAGTCACAGTTTAAAATTCAAGTCTGCTTACTTTTCAAATGAACAAACTTGCATTTTAAACTATGAAACAAGATTGTTTGTGTTTGATTTTAGTCCCAGGAGTGGATTATGCCTGCCTCCTGGGTGCAGGTGAGTGAACACGGGAGACAGGCTGGCTTAGAGGAGAGTTCCAAAGCATACAAGCAATGCGCCTGCCAGGGACTCCTGCCACCCATCTCTGTCTCCCCTGACACAGTCCCAGATGCCAAAGCACTCATCGACACCCTCTCCTCTCAGTCCTCAGCTTGGGATTTTGGCTGTCACTGGAAGGGTGGTGCTTCTCCTGGTCACCTGTTGTTGATAGACTACTTCTGTGGCTGCTGATGCAGATTTTTCTCCCTATATGGCAGCTCTACTTCCACCACCACCACCCCTACCCCTCAGCCATACACACAAACACACAAGCAAGAATCACAAATCCTTTCCATTAGCCTTGGGCCAGGAAGGTCTTAGCTTCTTAGTTTCTTACATCATACCCAGGGGAGAGTTCTGAGGAGTAACGAATATTTGCAGAAAAGGAAGTCAGTGGACAAATATGTTTGGTCTTTACTGTATTAAAAAATGAAAATGAGCTTCTTTACTGCAAGACTTCTCAGAGCCTTTGGCACACCACTACTATGAGAATCTTCAAGAGGGTAAATATTTTGGAAGGAATACTTCCAAAGCTTACTCCACCAACTTCTAGATAGAAAACACTTTTGCATGCTGTGGTGTCAGTGCTCCAAGGGAGAGATTTTAAAACATATTAAATGCACCTTTGTCTGCTTTTGGAAGCTTGCCAATGCCTGCCGTAGGGCAGGGCACAGGCAATGGCCTCCACCACCTCGACCCTGCCTTCGTGGAGCTTCAAGTCTAAGAAGGGAATGACTCACAGGGAAAGAATTTGTAATGTATTCCATTAAAGGACACAAAAACACAAAAGTCCAGGTTTGTTTTGGGTGAAGGCAGGGTAAGAAAAGTCTTCATGGCAAAGGAAGTGTTCGTGTAAGAAGAGCTACGGTGTGCACGTGCAGAGACAGAGGAGAAAAGCCGCCAGCACTGACCGGGCCAGGGTGCTGAGCGTGACTGAAGGAGAGGCAGAGGTGGAAGGTGAGGTGGGGAAGGTGTGTACACCTGCCAGAGGTGTCCAGGCCATGCAAAACCTGGAAGGGGAGGAGGAAGAGGAGAAAGAGGATGAGGAGGAGTTAGAGGACGTGGAGGAGGAGACGGGGAAAGGAGAGGACTCACACCACAACCAGGCTGGACTTGTCTTTGACATTCGATGCCTTTGCGACAAAAGCTAATTCCAAGGAAATGGCTGCTGTGCTGCACATGGGTTGAGCCGTGGGTGTCTGACATTTTCACTTTACAGTGGAAACGCTTCAGTGACGCATAATTCAAACCTTCCAGGAATTGTGCTGTACATCTCAATCTGGCAGTTGGCCTCTAAAATCCACACTTTTGACCTACATTCCTGCGTCAGCAGCAGGAAACCTATTGCTCTCAGCAGTTCACACATCTGACCTACATTCCTGCGTCAGCAACATCCAGCACAATGCCCTCAGAGAGGCTGAGGCACAGACTGGTGAGCGGGCTGCTGGGTGCACATTCTGATTCTGCTTCTTTTCAACATTGCAACTTTAAAAAGCATTGTTCAAGAATTGGTATTGGAACTATTTCCTGAGATGTCCAGTAGGGGTATTATCCAAGCTTCCCAGGCCCAGGTGTTTTATAATAATTAGGTGGCCAAGCATGGAGCTAGCACAGAAAGAGTGCACAGCAGATGCTCGCCACGGGCAGCAGGTGCTCGCCATGGGCAGCAGATGGTCACCAATGGTGAGCTATGATGGCACAACACCATTAGTGCCATTCAACTTGGTTTACCAGCTATCCAGAGTGACTCCAGCTATGTGTGCTAGAGCTGGTTCCCTAAAAAGTCACATATATAAGAGACAAGAAGAAAAGACTGGTAGACTGGTCCCTGCTTCCATGGAATGCAGGGGAGGGTGGGGGACAGAACTGGGTTACTAAGTTACTCTCTCGCTGTTCCCCCATTCACTGCCATTGGTCTCACATAGGGAAATGTAAACTCTGCCTTCCAGAGGTACACAGCCCCCCCAATGTCTGTCCCCCTCCATGTACCCTGTGGTCTTAGCCCAGATGTACTTTCTCTCTGCCCAGGGACCTCTGCAGGTGCAGAAATGCCAATCGGGCAGCTGAGATGGGGAGTCCAGAGGCCACACTGTGAACACTGAAGGCACTGCCCAACTGGGCAGGACTTTGACAATCAAACAAAGGAATTTACATTTCCTTCTGAGGTCAGTGGGGAGCCCTATGAGTCTCACAGGGGGAAGGAAATGGTTTCTAGATCCAGGTAGGACAAAGCAACCCTAATTGCCAGATGGGCTTGGCTGGGTATTAGGGTCTCTCTTCTCCTTCCCCAACATAGGGTGATCAGTAAATTCTTAAGCAGATCTCCTCCCTTCCCCACGCAGGGTTTCTAATAGGCCCCAGGACTGACTTCCTCTCTGATCAGTCACCACAATGAGAATGTCACAAGTTGTCCAAAGCCAGGGCTTCAGTGGGGAGCCGGGGCCCTTGGGGCCCAGACAGAATTCTACCTGCAGGTCCTACCAGCTGAGTGACTCTAATGCAAAGTCATTCGGTCTTGCTGGGACTCAGTTTTCTCCCCACAAACTGAAGTAAGTGGGGAAACTTCTCAAGCCTAGTGTGAAGATCAAATATCCCAACCATCACAGAAGGGGTTGTGTGCAGGCTAAGGACCAGTAACGGTGCTCTGTTCTGATTTGTCTCGGCAGCACCAGTGTTTGGTCATCACTCGTTCTTCTTAGCAGTACCTATTCCCCTTCCCCTCTGGGCACGTGGAAGTGGCAAAAGTTCATTCTCTGAGGCAGTGGCAGAAGTTCATTCTCTGACCCTTTGGGCTGTAAGAGCCCTGTAACAACTAATCATCAGCTGTGGGCAGAAATGGGCAGGCACCACCCCTGGGCTGAGTTCTTTTTCCCTCTGGCCCTGATGTGGACAGGGCTCCAGAGGCAGCTGGTGAGCAGGGCCCTCTGCCGGCCCCAGGGAGATGTGCCACAGGAGAAAGAGACCTTGGTTGTTTTGAGCTAGAGGTTGATATTACCCCAGCACAGCTGAGCCCATCCTGACTGACAGAGTTCCTGTTACATAATGGAAACCTAGAAGATGTTTTCTTTTTAAGTAAATGTACAGAGAAGGAAGTGAGGATTAAAAACAAAAGGGGGGGCATGGGGGGAGAGAACAAAAGGGAACAAAAGTGTCCAGAAAAGAGACGACACACACATGACACAGGTCCCCGACCCCCCTCTCTGCACTCCCAGGGCAGGTAGCAGGCCAGCCCACTCCTCCCTCCAGCCTGAAGCTCCTTCTCATTCTCAGATGCAGCCTCAGACTCTTTCTCCAAACAAGTCTCCAGCGGGCCACCACCAACCATCTCCCCTCCCTGGTCTACTGCCACTAACTAGTCTGCTGTGGGACAAGATGGGTAGGTGTCCCAGGACCGGAGCAGATCCAGAGGGAAGTGGGTCTTCAGGAAGTCGGGGAGATGGAGAGAGTGGGGATTGAGGGCTGTCTGTGAGGGGAGTCAGCACAGTTGCTATGGAGAAGCTGAACATCGAGGCAAAAGCAAGCAGCCTGGCTCTGTGGTCCACACTGTCACAGGAGATGTGTGAATGAAGCAGGAGATTTGTTCCAATAAGACTTTGTTTATGAAGATGGAAGGCACACCAAATTGGTTCCACAAGCCATAGTTTGATGACCTTGGAAGCTTCCAAAGCAGTTGGAATGGGTTGAGTCTGGACTGGCACTTTGGCCTGGGTATCTGCTGGACAGGGTGAGAAGCTCGATGTAAAGAAGCTAAAGAGGAAAAGGGGAGAAGGGCTGGCAGGAGCAGAAGAGAAGACACTCACAAGACACCCAACCCTGGGGCATGTCCTCTCCCAGACCCACGGCGGCCTCCTTCCTGGGGTGCAGACGGGGTCTGGCAGATGCTGCCTCATTTCAGCAGAAACAGATCTGCGCTGATGGATGTGTTTTACAGATAAGCCTTTTCTCCCACCTCCACAGATGCTCCCACTCTACTGGCGTGAGCATGACTCACCACCCATCACTTCAATGACCTTGGCCTCCACTCCCCAGCCCCTCCATCTGCCAGATGCCCCTGCCAGCCCAGCAACCCTGCTGGGAGGCGATCACTGCTGTGGGGAGAGGATGCCTCTGTTATTAGCTCAGGATGGGACAAGAGCTGTGATCTCTTTGAGCAACAACTACCACAAACTACTGACTGCATTACTATTGTTTTTATCAGATTAATGTGGGGGGTACACAAAATTAGGTTACATTTTTCCATTTGTTAGGTAAAGTCCAAGTTGCAGGTGAACCCTTTCCCAGGAGAGTGCCATACACTCCTACCTTGTGACCGTAGATAAGAGCACACCAATCCCCCTCACTCCTTGAATTTAAATGTGTTTTTCTCTCCAGTGGGTATGTGGTGCTCATCTACTAGTTTCATATTAATATTGAGTACTTTGGATGCTTGCTTTCCATTCTTATGATACTTTTGGTTTACATCACAAAATCCCAAAGCTGCAGATGCTGGCATGGATGTGGAAAGAAGGGAACACTTTTACGCTGCTGGTGGGACTGCAAACTAATATAGCCTTTTTGGAAAGAAGCATGGAGAATCCACAAAGAGTTAAAGATAGACCTTCTATCGGATCACACAATCAATTCCATTAGTAGGTGTCTACCGAGAAGAAAGAAATCATTTTACTGATCACATTACTGTTTCCAAGGAGCGTGGCAGCTCCATGGAAGAGCCATGGAAACAGATGCTGAAAGGGGAATATGTAGTGGGATATTCTGCAGATATGCTCACCTGGGAAGTCACTGCCTGCCCTGCTGCTAGAGCCATCCTTCTGTGGAGGGAAGCCAGGAGTCAAAGTGAGATGCCCTTAGCGACCATGAGGAAAGAAAGTCACAACTCTCACTGGGTGGTCAGGGCAGTTTGTGCTGGGCAGGAGGACGTGGGAAGATATCTGCACAAACCGGGGTAATTACCTCCCTCCCACTACCACAGGCCACAAGGCCCATCTGGAACACCTTGGCCCTGCATTGACTGAACTTGGCTGGGCCACCTGGTGTTAAAAATATTCCTTTTGCTTCAGCAGAGATGGAGAAAGGGCAGGAGGTAAGAGAGAGTGCCTCCAAGGCAGGAGTTAATTTCTCCCTGAGGCCCTGAGTGGAGGACTGGGCAGTTCCAGGTCTTCCCAGCTCAAGTCATGCTAAGCACACAAGCAGACACACACTCCCCCAGTTTACCACTGTCCCTGCTGCCACTCCTCCATTCCCCTGTCACCTCCACCCTTATCTCTGAAATTATAGCTCAACTAAGATGAAAAACCACACCTGCCACGCCCAGAACCTAGGGAGGCTACTGGAAGCCCCACTGGTGTCCTCCAGGTCCTGGACCTCACCTTGTTTGGAGAGTAGGGGGAGGGGATGTGTATTAGGAAGGGCTCCCCAGAGAAATAGAACCAGTAGGAACATACAGCCATAAGAGGAGATTTATTGTAGGAATTGGATCACAGGATCATGGAGGCCAAGAAGTCTGGTCACCTGCAAGCTAGTAATCAGGAAAGCGGGCAGTGAACTCAGTCTGAGGGAAAGGCCTGAGAGCCAGGAGGGGTCCAAATGCAGGGGAAGGTGCCTCTCCCTGCTCACCTCTTCCTCTCCTTCTGTTCCCCTGGGCCCTGCAGGGACTAGATGGTGCCCCCTGCAGGTGAGGGTGACTTTACTCAGTCTTCTGATTGGAATGCTGACTCTTCTGGAAACACCCTTGCAGACAACCCGGGAAGAGTGTTTTACTAGCTTCCCAGGCATCCCTTAGCCCAGCCAGGATGACACTTAAAATCTGCCAGGATAGGAAGCAAAGAGGGAGGAGGCTTGAGCGCCCCTCTCTTCTACACCTGCCACACTCGGTCCATAGAGGGGGATGAACAACCAGAGCCAGGGGACTGTCACTGCCACCAGCACGGTCCGGCACAGAGACCCCAATGCATGAAGAGGTGTGCAAAGCTCACAGAAAGGACTCCTCCAGACAGCTCTGGGCATCTCCAATTCTACCAGGATTCTGCCTTTTCAAATACACAATTTTCTTGGTGGGGTTCTTCCCAGTGCAAACCCTGAGAAGATGAGGGCACACCCAGAGCAAGTCGCTAAGGAGGGCTTCCAGGACATCGGCAGGGCACAAGAGTGATGGGATGGGGTCAGGAAGCCCAGCCTCAGTCTGACCCAATGGGAAGCCCTGGAGTGGGTGAGGACATTGGCCCTGGACACAGGAGAGCGGGCTGGGCTGCTGGGGAGGGTGTACAGTGAGTTGCCAAAGTGACTGCCTGAGTGCAAGGGTGGTCCCTGAAGAAGGTGGCAGGTGGCACCCTTGGAGGTGAGGCATATGGAACAGAAGGAATGACCTGAAGGGATCTGGGTGGAGAACCAACAGATTTGGTTGGAAATATAAAAATTAGAAATGAAGACATGGAACATCTGGGTTGCAGTGAGTGGTGGCTGAGTACCTGGTGTGTGCCAGGCAGTGTGGTGGGCACTGAGGATACAACAGAGAGAGCAAAGGCCCTATCCTGCACATGAGAAACAGCACTAACAAAGGAATGGCCCAACTCTAGTGAGCTCACAAAGGAAGACACAGTGTGTGCTGGGAGAACGCCTGAGAGGTACGGTGGGGAAACGGGTGGCGAGCGGCCCTTTAAGAGAAGAGGCTGGCATTGAAGAATGGGTGTGGGAGAGGAAAGAGTTGCCTTCCAGGCAGGGAGAACATGTGCACATTGTTTATTAAGTGAATGAGTGAGTAGATGAATGAATGAATAAGTGAGCGAATGTCAGAAGTGAAAATTCCAGTAATTTAAACCTTCAGGGAGGAAAATCACCAAAAGATAATCTAAAGAGACGGATTGAGAACAACAGGATGGAGGGTGAACCTTTGTCAGGCGCTTCTGTCCTAAGTAGGGTAAACTTTATATATCATTACTTATCACAGACAGAAGAAATACCTCCCTCTTTTTGGAGAAGAATGAAATTGAAGCCAGAGAGGTTGGCTAATTTGCCCAGGACCTCACAGTTTCCAAGTGAAAGAGCCAAGACCATTCCAGGTTTCCCATCCACCAGCACCCAAGCCCTTTCCACAATTCCACACTGCTCAATTTGCTTCCCAAAACAAGGTACTGTTGGCCACAGGGGCATCCAAAACTGAGCACCCACTCACTTCCCAGACGAACAAAAATATATGTCTCCTCAGGTCCCTGGAGGGGACTCCTGAGATGACAGAATCAGAGGGGATGGATCCCGTAACAGCTGGGGTTGACATGCAGTCACTCTCCCTTCTGGTCCCTGCGTTTCAGGAACTGCAAGCCTCCCAGTCAGAAGTAGCTCTGTGTGACCCACGGGCCACTGGAGCAGCACCATGGAGGGCAGCCATGTGGCCACTCCCCAAGAGCCTCTGAGCAGGAACACTCTGCCCCCTTTCTCACTCTCCCCACCCATCAGGAGGGGGTGCAATTAACTGGGGAGTACAGCTGGCACCCCAGCCCTGAGCTGCGTGTAGATATGAAAGGGAGCTTTCCTGGAGCAAGCTGCTGCTCTGGAAGCTTCCATGACTATGCCCCCACTGAGGCAGCCTTGCCCCCCAACCCAGGGGCCCATGTAGACCCCCAGGGCTGAGATGTCCCAGGGCTAGATGGGAGTACAGGGGAAACGGTCACAGGGACAGGACACAGGAGTCTCTGTGGGCAATGCTGCCTGTCTGTGTAGGAGGGAGCTACAGCCTCCTCAGTCCAGAATACTGTGAAGAACACAGTCCTGCTCTGCCCCCCATTCAGTCAAACCCCCCTAAAAGGGCAGGGGAGTCCCACACAGTTGATCAGAGCCCGATGTCCATTTGCTGAGCCTTGGTTTGCTAGTGAGGGCATCACCTGCTGCAGAAAGTAAGCGGTGGGGTGTGTTCCTGCTGGCTGTTCCTTCATTTATAGGGTCCCCAGGAGAAGCCTGGTCTCTACTGCCGGTGCCAATGCCATACATGCCACCTGCAAGCTGAGGGGTTCAGTGGCTGCCCCTGGGAATCACCTGGGGTGCTTTGCATTTGCTGATGCCTGGGCTTTACAGGTCAACAGAAACCCAAGCAATGGGGTCCCAGAACCTGCAGTGTGTAAAGGGGGCTCCTTGATGTGATGCTCAGGAAAGTCGGAGCTGCCAGGGCTGTCAGGGTGAATATGCTCAGGGTCTACTTGCCACGATGTTTCCTGTTTCTGTAGCTACATCTGAGTTCCTGGATCCTGCAACTAGATTCGAGCTGGTGAAAGAAGGTTGAATTTCAGCCTTGGGCCAAACCCAGGTTTTCCAAGCCTGTTTTTTTGCAAACTATGCCACTTTAAAAGTAGAACTATTTACTTCACTGTTTCTCAGTCAGTCCCACAGGAGGCTTATGATGTAAACATAAAAAACGAAACAATGCTAAACCTGAAGCAGATTTTTGGACCAAGGAATTATACAGTCAAGCAGAAAGCAAGTAGGAAAGCAGATCAAAAACAAAGCCGCAACTCACACGGATGGAGATTCTTCACGGCATGAGTGACGAGGCATTTAACAACACACATTTTAAATCTGAGAACTGGACATGATTCCCATTTTGCAGATGATGAAACTAAGACTCACTATTTTTTTCAAAGTCTCACAACCAGTGACCTGAGGTTTTTGTTCAGGCCTGCCCATCTGTGGGTCTCTGTTCCCACGGCTCCACGTGCCCTACAGGTAGCTGAGCTCTAAGCTTCCTTTCATTCAGAAGGAAGGGGATGACAGCCAGGCATACAATGTTCACCATCAGAAAGGAGGAAGCATTCCAGGTCCCCAGAAAAAGCAATTTTTCCCCCCAAGAACTCAGTTCAAAGAAGGCATATCTCAGATGGAAGCAGGGAAGGCTTCACAGAGGAACAGCCAGCAGGGTTTTCTGGCATAAATAAAAGCTCACCAGGTGAGGAGGGGAGGAAATTCAGGAAAATGGACCAGCACAGACAGAGCATTTCATCATTTACCCCAATTAACACCTGGTGTTGGAAGCTATGCGCAGACCAGGGTTTGTGGAATACAAAGTGAGGTTAACTAATTTAATAACATTTTAAAGCTTAGTCAAGTTGGAACACCAAAGAGAAATGAACAGAACATTTAATTTAAAGAGGTAGAATTAAATCTTACCACAAGTAGGCTCCACTAGTTTGGAACATTGGGGGACTGGGAGAAATAAAAGGAAGCCTTTGCAGAGCTGACTTAAGCAAGATTGGAGGCAGCAGTTCAAAACCACAGAAGATACCAACAGGTTGTTAAATATTCAGGAGTACTTGCTCACATAGCAACAAAGATATGCTAATGACAAGCACTTAATATATTCATTCAAATAGGTCCCCAGGGTACCTTTCTAGTCTATGCCTTATTAGACTTTGTACTTTCTGCACAGCGTTGATGCACAGAGATCTGCCTTGCTGGGTTGCTCCTGCACAAACAGCTACCTCGTATCCTTCATTAAAATGATGCTCATTTCATGCTTCTGCCTTTAGCTGGACTTGTGGTTGTGAAGGGTACCCTTGGCCATCTCCTTTATAACTTCCTGCAAGCATGGCTGCAAGGCCCCGATTCCCGCGAGATGAACACCCAGACCCAAAGCCTGGGACTCACTCATGGCTCTTCCGGAATCCCATTATGCCCAGTCCAGAGCTGAAGGTGTGGTCAAAAGGGAAGTTTTCAGAGTGTTCCAGGCTGATTCCCTCCATGGTGCAGCACAAAGAAGTGTGGACTTAGGAGGGAAAGGCAGGATCAGCCACCTCTGGATAAATGCTATGCATGGCAGGGTATGTGACCAGCCTGATGCTAGGACCTGTCACTTAGCCAGGGCCACCTAAATGAGGAGTAAGCATGGGGCTTGGACACTGTGTGGAGGCCACACTCCCCGGATACATCGAATACATCGGTGCCTTCTCCCTCCTCTTTCCTGCCTCTTGAATCTGGCCTCTTTAGGAGGAGCATGATGAGACCACCCCTTGAGGCGCCAGGGTCAAATGTGCCTGAATGTGTTGCTGAGGGAGCAGGGAGGGGTCCATGTCTTTCCCCCATTCCTGCCAGACAGCCGCCTGCCCCAGGTGGTAAAGTGTATTGACTTCCTTCCATTCGCTTATCAGGACCCGACTCAAATATTCATTTCTTCAGAAAGCATTTGTTGAGCAAATTGCCAGTAACCTGAAAAATATTCTCAGTATTACTGGGAATCAAAGGAATGTATATTAAAACAACTAAAAGATACCATCCCCCTCCATCACATTTGCAAATCAGCAGGTGAAGAAGCTCTGAAAAAAGTGTCCCCACACATTACTTGTTAAGTAGTGTAAATGCTGAAATGTATCATCAGTGTGTGTTTCAAGACTTTTTGATCCAAAGTGTTGACTGACATCTAGGGATTTATATTCAAAGCAAATAATCAGGGATGCAGACAAAATTGGGCAATAATAATAAAAGCTAATTTTGTGAACTAGCCATTTTGGGGCACCATGCCCTCACTTTATATAGTTTGTAAAGTTCTTGCTTTGGGGAAATAGAAACGGTTTACCTACAGGAGGTGGTTTGGATGACACAAGATAGCACATGTCAAGCATTCTGATGAGAAACTGACCTAGGGAAAGAGTGCAGTGTGTTTCAGATGTTCTCATTATTCATTGTCATATGCTGAAAAAAAAACACATGTTCCACTATGAAGCATACAAAGTGGGATTTATTCTAGGTAGGAAAGGGCACTATTGAGAAATTTAATAATATAATTAACAATAATTTGAGATGAAGGAAACTAAACACCAGAGATTTTGATGATTCTTCAAAAGGCATCTGAGAAAATTTAAAATCAATTCTAAAGATAAAACTCCCTTAAGAGAACAAGAATGAAAGGAAAGCATCCTTAAGATTATCCACACACCCAAACAAGGGAGCTAGTAAAGAGACACAGCTACTGGGAAAGCAAAATACGTTCACTCTTCACTCAGTTACTAAGCATCCCCCAGTATCTCCTGAGTTAATTCACTGTGTTCAAATCTAGGGGCCCAAAAATAGTGCGTTCATTTTGGTGGAGATAAGCAGACAGCTGAGCAAATAAATCAACAGGAACAGTTTCTGATGGTGACACACACCCTGAAGAAAATGACACAAAGAATGGAGAACAGATTGGAAGGTATGGAAAGCCGAGGCACCTTCCTGCTGCACATTCTCCCTCACTCCTTCCGCAGGAACATGCCATAGACTTCAGCTTGAAAAGCAGCAGTCAGAGCAGCGCCTATGGCTCAGTGGGTAGGGTGCCAGCCCCATATACCAAGGGTGGCAGTTTTGAATCTGGCCCCAGCCAAACTGCAACAAAAAAAAAAGAAAGAAAGAAAGAAAAGAAAACCAGCAGTCACTCTACAGCCATGCCATGTAATATAGCAAAGTGAGACCAGGAGGATGACAAGTCATGACCAAAGGTGATCTGTAGAACTGGTCACCTGCTACAGCTCCACCCCAAACCCCAGCCTGCACCCTTCCCTTCAGGGTGATGATGTGCCCAGGCTCATCAGCAACATGAGCTCTCTCTGGCCATAGTCCCCACCACTCCCTAATGTCCCTCCCATCCCCCTTCATTCATTTGTTATCTGCCTGCCCTTGCAGGCAAATGAGTTTGTGTGCTCTGATTGGGTGTAGCCCTCAAAGACATGAAGGTAAAGACCATTTCTCAAGTCTACCTGCTTATGGAAGGGACTAACAGAGGCTGTGTACCTGCTACTTCTAAAGAGGTTTGAGAGGGGAGACGAGAGACCAGATGTGCTGTGCCACCCTCCATCACTGCTCATGTCACAGAAAAGCACAGCTGAGAGTAACATGGTGGCTGCCAGAGCACAGGATTCTCTGCTTATCTGCGCTTGGACTTACTCCTAGCTGCATTTTCACACCCCTGATCCCCACCAATTATTCTTTCTTTTGTTTTCTTACCCAGTAACATCTTAATTACTTTAAAAAATTAACTGAGTTTTGGAACACAACTATTGGATAGGAAAGAAGTGGAAGAAAGAGGACAAGGGACGAGGGGGAGGGACAAAGAGAGAACGAAAGGGCCTTGCAGGTGGTGTGTGGCCCGGGCCTTCCACGTTCAGTGCCAGTGAGGAAGGCAGCAGACTGTGGGCCACCGGGCACCGCCCAGGAGCTGACCTCAGAGACCCTGGCAAAGCACAGACCCAGAGCAAGGACGCCACGTCCTCTTGCTCCAATCGCATCTCACTCTGATTACATGGAGGAGAACGTCTCAGTTTGGTGCTGACCTGCCTCTGACACTCTCCTGCCCTTTGACAGTTCCCATTTCAAACAAAGAGCTGGTCTCAGCTTCAGAATCTTGGCAGGCAACAGTATGAGGTTAGAATTTAATGGCACTCCACAAGTTTTATGATCTGTATTTTTAGGGTTGCCTTTTAGTTAAGACAACTGAAACTGGGGTTTTTTTTCTATTTTACAGAGGTAATATCAAGGTTTAAAAATCAAGTTTATATAAATAAAAAAGTGAACTGCTATAAAATGTCAAATCCACAGTAGGCAGGTAGTTCTAGACAGGAAGGTGGTGCACCCACGACCGAGGGAACCGCTGTGACATTCCTTTTCCAGGACAGAAGCACTCATTGCCTAGAACCTGGGTAATTGTTTTGTTAGCAGGTCACTGACATGAGAAGCAGGGTGTGGAGGGAGGGAGGAAGGGAGGCGGGAAAAGGTCACGGCAAGCATGGATCTGAGGAAAATGCACAAAGGCCTGGCTTCTTGGCTTCAGTGTGCACAGCCACAGATCTACCTTGCAAAACATGTTGGCAAATCAAAGGTCCATGCCCTGCCAATCAAAAACAAAGTGTGAAGAGAAGAATTAACAATAAAAGCTGAGGCAGACTTCCGAGATTAAGACACATTTATGTTCATCATTCAATTGCTCCGGCACATACATTGGCATAGCAGACTCAGCATGTTATGGGATAATTTATCATCCATGCCAAGAGCATCGCCCTGTGCTGGGAACTGAGATAAGGACAGGCAATGGGCAAGGTCCTGCCCTCAAGGGTCTCACAGGCCACAAGGAGAACAGGCAGCTCCATTCCCTCCTTTATGCTCCCCCAAACTTCCAAACCTCCTAGGTCCCAAGCCACAGACCAGCTGCAAATATCTAATTGAACATAAATATGTTATCAAGTGTCTACATGTGCCAGACTCTGTTAGGTCCTGAAGGCACAGCAAAGAACAAGATAAACTGGACATCTGGCCTCAGGGAACTCACAAGTTTTCTAGAGATGAAAAAAAAAGTCTATAAAAAGAAATAAGCAAGCACACTGGCATCAGAGACAGAGAGGGTGGTGCTGAAAGTAAGCAGGGCAGTGTGACACAGGGGTGGACAGAGCCAGTGGTCTGGGGTGGCCTCCCTCACACGGACCAATTGTGGACCCTCTTTCAAGATACTCAGAAGGAAAAACTTCAGGGCAGAGAGTGAGAAAGCAGGGGCTTGAACCAAGTGCCACGCCAAGGGCCCTGGGCTGGAGCAAAGGCTCGTGGCAGGAAGAGCCCAGTACAGGTGGCCCTGAAGGAAGAGGGTCTCTGAACTCAGCAGGTACATTTGCAGTTCCATGTGTCCACAATCCAGCAAATCCTCATTTACTGGGAACAATGGTCCTCCTATGACCACCTTCCAAGGTAATTTCTTACAGTTTCAAATGTGTGGCCTGAAATAAAAACCCAATCTCCTCTGTGAAGAAGTCCCTGGGGGAGCCGCAGGCTGCTCCACGCACGGCGGGGCCATGATGATGGCACCAGTGCCCCAGGACTTGGAAGCCCAGCCAGAGGGTTATTCTTGGCCCCTGTTATTCCCTGGACCTAAGATGTGGCTCCTGTACGTGAAAGCAGAGGGCACCAGGGAAGGGCCCCCTGCCTCCGAGCCTCACTCTTTTCATCTGCTAATCCCAGCTGACCTGTTTTCTGTGCTGCTTTTCCTTCCCATGTGCAGGGGAGCACACTCATGTCCTGTGCAGGGAAGGGGCTGACAAATAAGCAACAGCTGTGGAGAGTGGCCACCAATGCACCCTTCAGGTCAGATTTAGAGATGGTGCCAGCAGGCCTGCCCCACACCTGTCACCTGTCACCCTCCCTCAGGAGAAAGCACTTGTGTGAGGGCTCCCCTTCTTCAGGGATGGCAAAAAAGGGGAGGGGTGGGGCATGGGGCTCCATCCTCCCAGCAATAGGAGGAAGAAAAGGCCGTCACAAGTCTGGGCTTGCTGCTTCCTCTTCTGTGAGGTCCTACAATTCACAGGTGCAGAGGGGAGACTGGGGGCCTCAGGGGCAGGGCAGACGGGGTGCAGTATGTCCTTTAAAGGGAACAAACCTTCAGTTAGAAGATGTACACCTGAATGTTTGTACACTTGAAACTTTCCAAAAGAGTAGAACTTAATTCACCCAGATAAATGTGCCTGTGTGAGGTGATAGGCAGGCTGATCGCTGATGGCAAAATGTATACATATATCGAAGCATCATGTTTACACCAGAAACATGTACTGTTTGTCGATCACACTTCAGTTTAGCTGGAAAAAAATAGAAAAGTTATATCCTATTGTGATCATTGTAATGGACATGTTTCAACTTTCACTTCCTGAGGAAGGTTTATTACTTTGTTCAGTGATTTAATTTCTATAGTATGCATAAATGCTATGTACTCAGAACAATAATTTACATCTTTTAAATAAATTGCACCTACCACCATGATTTTGTTAATAAACCACCACTATGACTGTCGGGGGAAAAAAGGCTCAACCTTGGTCTTCCAGGGCTCTGAGGACCAGGCAACTACTGTATCAACAACACAGCCATGTCCTGAAGTTGAGCACAGCAGGGGCTCCCTGAGAATTCAGTAGTATGAAGAATGTTTCATATCGGGAACATTCCCTTGTGGTGGGTTTTCTCAGAAACTATCATCATTTTGGACTGAAGACTAGCACTGAGCCCCTTAGACTGATACTGTCATTTACAGCCTGTATCTCAAACTCTTCTCCACAATGGAAGCCCAAGTGGTTACTCTGTGGAGAACACACTTCCTTGCTAGTAGACATTTGCTCCATTCTGTTTTCTGTTTGTTTCTACAATTGGGCATAAATCTGGACATCCCGAGACTCTGGCTGGGTGGGGGAGGCGTGTGGGGCTGGGAGCATGTGTCATGTCCTGTTTGGTCCCCCTCCACTGGCATAGTCACGCCTGTCACTGGTCTGGGGAGACAGTGGTTAATAGGGCGCTTTCTTCAACTATTCATGTACTGCCTTTGATTTTACAAGGTGAAATTTATTTTCATTCAGCCTGTATGCAATTCTTCTTTTGATTTGATCACATCGTGTAAGTCATCCACCTCTGATTATGGATGTTGGCTGTGCTTGGGCCCAATTCTCAGCCCACGAGGCAGGCTGTGGATTGTCAAATCTCAGACTCACTGAGCAGGAGAGGCTGTCAAAATGTTTGAGCAGCAGAAACCCCTTCTTAATTAAAGTCAAAATCAGAACACCAACATGTAAGGAAACGGATGTAGAATGAAGCAGGGAGAGGTCAGGTTCCCACACATCCAGTCCCATCAGCCATCAGGTGAGTGCAAGGAGCCTCCTGGCCCCTAAGGACTGTGTGGGAACTGGAAGAAACTAATGGAAAGAGACTGAGGCCTTCAGTTCAAGCTGAGAAAACCATGGCCCTGAGAAGGACAGGGTCAAAATTTGATTTAGTGAACAAAACCCCAGTGACCCAGGCTCAGCTTTTGTAAAAGCCTGTTAGCTCCCAAATCCCCAGCACCTCCCTCCCCCCCCAGGTAGATTCCGAGAAACAGCTCTGTTAGCTCCCAAAGCTCAGTCCCCCAGCCCTCCCGCCCCGGTAGAGTCAGAGAAACGGCTTCAGAACGAGAAGGCACAGAGAGTCCCCAAGTTCCCGAAAACCCCCCCAGTTCCCGGTGAACAAACATTAGTGAAAACTTACTCAAGCTGTGTTTCTCAAGCTGTAACACTGCCCTGAGTTAACCACAATATTCTGCTTCTGTATTAGCTTGCCACATGGCACTAAAAAGGTATAAAACGTCAACCTGCCTTCCACTACCGGCCGTCTGCCTTTGAGAGCAGTGGTCCCCTGCGCAGGTGTAATAAATCACCAGTTGATTTTTACCTGAGTGGGGTCTGAGTCTATCTTTACAGGCTGCGAGGGGTACAACACTTTCCCTCTGAAATTCCATAACAATTTCTAACAACTCTTATTGCACCGGGAAGGAAGATGCAGGCAGTGCCCTGTGGTGTGGGGTGCAGCCAGCCCCACCCCCATCCACTATGTAGCCTGGGCGAATCCCTCAGCACAGGCCAGAATTCTGAATTAGACATCTGGTCACATTTATTTGATGTTTGCCCATCTCCTTGTCCAGATTGGAAGGCAGACATTCCATGGAATGAAGCCACATCTCTTCTGCTCTGCTCGTGTCACTGTTAGCACAGTGCTCAGCTTAATAATCTTAACAAGCCTGTGTTAAGTGAATGAACTCATGACCTCACCCGAGTCATGTGGCACAGGGCACAGCTGGTGGCACCAGTCAAATGCAAGGTCTGCTCCTGTGTGGGTTCTCCCTCTGCCTCACTCATCTCCTCTATAAAGTGAAGAAACAGAAGTACCAGCCTGGCAGAGGCCCCAGGCATCCTTGAAGTCACAGCTCGCATCAGCAGGGTTGATATATGTTCTTCAACCTTCTTTCTTGGCTCAGATCCGAATTATTGGCTTTCTTGCTAAACTTCTGTCCTTTAACTCTCCTTCTGGACGGGAGCCTCTGTAGAAAGCTGGCTCTAGTCAGCCTTCTTGCTTCTGCCTTTTTTATTTCTTATAATGGAATTGCTCACGATACTTTAAGAACAATTTGCTGTGAAATAGATTAAAATTTGGAAAGCACTGATTATATAATTTGTGATTTCAGCCAGAAATTGCCTTTTAATTGGCCAATACAAAGACACTAGGGGTGAGGGGACCCTGAATCCCTCTGGGTCATTCCCATGGGACTGTTCCTTGTTCTCAGAGCTGCTAAGTGTGTGACCACCGAGAGATTTGCTGAGTGTTCACCCTCAGAGTGACAGCTCCACTTATAATCCCAAGTGACGCAGATGGAGAGCTGTGTCCTCTGACAGCAGAAGAGCAGAAGTGGCAGAAAGTGATGCTTCCCCTCAAGCCTGCCGGGAAGAGAGTGATTGATGGGGATTGGATCTGTCACTGATCTGGATGGGAGGACACTTCATTACAGTGGCCTGATGGGGAGGGGACAGTCTCTGCTCTTGCTGCCACAGGTAGCTGAAAAGGTTCTGTCTGGGGTGTGGTCTTGGTGATCCTTTCTCCCAGCCACACCACGTGGCTGGGTGGATTTCTTGTATACATTGGCCACCTGCTTTCTGACCACTGGACATAGCATAACAGATCTCAGGTGCGAGTGGATGAGAATAATCCTCAGAATAGTTGCACTGTTCAGTGACAATTGACATTTCCCAGTCTCTGTGCTGGTCCTTCTAAGCAAAGAAAAATGGGACCTCAAGAGGTTGTGAGGTCTGCCTAGGAGGGTACAGGAAGTGAGGGTGTGCATGTGTGTGTGGAGAGGTGGAGGAGGGTGCGGGAAGTGTGGTGCACATGTGCGTGTGGTGAGGCAGAGGAGGGTGGGAGAAGTGAGGGCATGCACATGTGTTTGGTGTAGGCCTAGGAAGGTGCAGGAAGTGAGGGCGTGCACGTGCGTGTGGTGTAGGTAGAGGAGGGTGCAGGAAGTGAGGGTGTGCGTGTGTGTGTGGTGTAGGTGGAGGAGGGTGCAGGAAGTGAGGGTGTGTATGTGTGTGTGGTGAGGAGGGTGCAGGAAGTGAGGGTGTGCACTTGTGTGTGGTGAGGCAGAGGCAGCCTGACCCAGCAGGAAAACCTTCCTCCTCAGGGGTGTTGGGGGAGCCTCAGAAGGTCATGGCACCTGTGCATCCTCCCCCTGACCTCCCCGTGCACTCCCCACTCCACCTCCCAATCCCTTATCTGAGACTTTTGGGAAGAAGGTGATCAGTTCAGAAAACAACATGGAAAACAGAATTCTTCCAGCATGAGACTCTCCTGCAGTTTGTGTTTTCTCCTGAGAGATTCTTTGATCTTTCCTGCATCTGTAGCTGCAGGACCAGCCCAAACCGGGACTGCTCTGTTGATCACAAAATGTAGAGTTACCTGGTAGGTATGATAAGGCCAAAAACTGCAAGTCGTTTAGCCTGGCTTGTGTAGTAGAAAAAGCTTCAACCCATAACAATATTCAGAAGGAAAGATTCCTTCCTTTGGAACCAAGAAGACCAGAGCATGACCAGAGCCTGAACACTGGACTCAGAACTGAGGGGTCCATTGATCTGGAAGATCTGGGGCTATAATCTGCCTCAACGTACGTTACCCTAAATGGCTAAATCTGAAGCCTTCAATCAGACCTGCCAAGGTGACATTCCTAAACCCTTTCCTTGGCTCTCTAAACCCATAAACTTGCCCCACACCCAAAATCAGGGAGACAGATGTAAGCTGCCTCCTATCTCTCTGCTGGCCAATCTAACAATAAAGCCTGTATTTTCTCAAAACTGGTGCCACAGTATTGGCTGCTATGTGCATTGATGGAGAGCTTGTCTGTAACACCATTGTCTCTGGGCCACCCCAACAGTTCCTCAGACACGTCTGCCTGACCGGGTCTGCTTCCACCCAGCTAAGACCCCAACTGAGGGTCAGCGATCTACCCACACAGATACCGGAAGAATCCCACTCACGAGCAGTGGTGCACTAAGTCTCAGGCTACAGTGAATCACCGCACACAAGCTGGTCATCTGCTAAGAGAGCTGGACAACTCAAGGAACGTCTGAAATGCAATCTATTAAGGACCTGGGAAGAGAGGTCGCCGGACTGTAAGTGGACCCAGGGATGCCTACACCTACCTGGGCCTGGAGACAGGCCTTCTGGAGGCAGAGACCCCTGCAGTGGGGCATTTGGATATCTGAGTGTTAGGTGGCTGCAAGTAAGAAGCAAGGACAATCTAGGTGCCAGGAAAGTGACACGGGAAGGCTCTGAGGCAGGAAGCAGCTGGGTAAACTTTGATGGTGCATCTAACTTAACACGGAGAAACATCGAATTCCACGTGGGGTCGGGGATAGACACAGCTCTGGTCCCAGCAAAGCCGGGGCCACCAGGCACAGAAGGGCACAGGGGGCAGCTCCGACTCTGGACTGACAGGACCAGGGAGCCCCCGACAGACGTGAGAATGGAAAACCGTCTTCAAAATAACTTATTTCCGGTTTCTTTTGTAAATCATTTTGAGAAGTCTCCTTGTGCTCCTCAGAGTCTTCATAGGTAACATTTCTTTCAACTTTCTGGGTCTTTTATTCCAGCCAGACTGATTTTATTTTTCTTTTAGCTGCATTCTTCACAAAAGAAACATTTCCCTAGACTTGAGCTTGGCCCACAGAAAAGTGTGTTAACTGCCCTTTCCTGGTTATTAGATCACTGGCTGGACTGGCCAAGGCTCTGTAGAAGAAAAGGAATGCCCTCAGTTGAGTTAAGAAGAAGACTTCTAGGGAGTGCAGATCAGAACCACAGAGAGATAGTTCTTCGCACTCACAGGGACAGCTAAAGTGAAAGATGAAAAGATGCCAGGCACTGTTCCTTGGTTTTACAGGTGTTGCTAGGTGAATCCTCCCAACAACAAACACTACAAGGTAAATGAATAGATGTGAATCAATGCAATAAAGCACACACTTTAGTCACACCTGAGAGCACCAGGCATTTCTCCAAATTCATTCTCTGTCCTTTGCAGGCCTTCTCTGAGCTCAGGAGGTGACTGCCCTGGCCTGCACTGCCCAGGTCCTCTGGCTGGTGGCTGTCAGTGATGGGCAGGAGCAGTGGGTGGGTGCTGTTTGCCCTGGTCCCTTGGCAGCTCCTCACCGGCACAGCACTTTCTTCCTACCCTCCCTTGGGACCTGGAAGTGGGAACGGTTTCCTCCAGTTCCACCGTCCGGTCACTTCCTGGTCTCTGCCCACAGCTCAGGAAACTGCCTTCATCACAGGCTCCTCATCTGCACCTGTGGGGTGGGCCGTGTCTTACTGGGGTCTGTCCTGTACATCAGGCCACTCCCCTTCTGTGTATATGTAAGTTAGGAATCGCTTATGTATGTACAAAATATGTGTGCAAATTTTTCTTTTTCTTTTTCTTTTTAATTTTAAAACAGTTTATATATCTTAATTTTATATTTTTCTCAGGTGTTGAAATAGCAATTAAAAGTGGTCCTATCTGCACTGTTTCTCCATGTGTTTGCCATGGGGCAAAGTATCTCTTTGCATAGAATTTACATAAGTTTAAACAACAAACACTATCTTAAACATAAGCAAGATTTTAAAATTACCAAACAAAAAAGCAAATCATTGCAAAATGTCAGCTCTTCTAAATTAATCTATAAATTGAGGGCTAAATTAATAAAACTTATTTCAAAGTCTCAGTAAGTCTGAGTGTTGGAAGTTTTTTTCATTATTTTATAAAACAAATCTAAATTTATTCAGATAAATGTGAAGTTACTTGTACAGATTTCTAATAGCAGTTCATAACATATAGAATTGTTTTATCTCTCTTTGACAAACTTTAATGGTGGCTTAAGTAATATTGAATCTTTTATTTAAATTAAAATATAATACTCATGCCATAAAATTCTAGAGGATCCAAGAACATGGAAAAATGCATTCATAAAAATTAAATGAAACTCTGATAGGCACAAGCTTGGGAATGGTAATGCTGTATCTACTTGAATAAGAACACTCAAATAACAACAGCTGACCTAGAAGGAAGTCACTTTCTGAGGCAGCATGGGCTGCTGGGTCCTGCTGTGGCTGTGAGTGTTCAGGGTCCTGAATGAAAACTGCAGGTGACCCTGGACCCCTGAGTCCCACAGAGCCACCTCCTTCCTTCCTGCAGACCTGAGGACCAAGTGACCCTGGTACTTCCAGGGCTCTGTGGGCTGCACTTGGAACAGTAGGAACAGAAGGGCCATCTGGGAGAGGCAGGACCTTGAACCCCAGGCCCACCAGCCTGCCTGAAATCACTATTTCCCCCGTTCCTGTGGAGCTTTCTCTGAGCCAACAGAGTGTGACCCTGCTGTCTTCAGCACGTGCCTCCCAAAGTGGCCCTGGAGACAATCTCCAATCCGAGGAGTCATTGTCAGAAATGTCTGTCTTGGATTAATTTGTTGCCTTTGTTCAGAAAACACCTTCTCGCCCTCCTGGTATTTCCCTGGCTGGTGCAGAGCCCCCCATGCATCATGCCCTGGGCAGCTGGTCCCAGAATCTTTACCTGAAAGTGAAGAAAAGAACCATCAGGAGAGGCTGGTCTGGGGTCCTGAGGGAGCTGGGGTCAAGACCCCTGTGGGACATAGGGCCAGCCCTCCCCAGACAAATCAAAACCCATTTCAGGATGCAGGACCTGGGAAGAGAGGTCGCCGGACTGTAAGTGAACTCTGTGGTACCCAGCTCCGTAAGTGAAGCTGATTTGGGCCTTTAAAGAGTCCAAGTGGGTTGAAGAAATGACAAAAATCCCAAGATTCCCAACCCAGCGCTGAAATGAATGAAGTAGAGTCACCGCCACAGACCCACACAGCCCCAGGCTGAGACACATACAGAGCTCTGTGACAGTTTCAGAAGAATAAATTCCCTCCCTAACCTCCCTCTGCTCTGCTCTCTTCTTTTCTTCCACTTTGTCTTTTTATTTTATTACATATATACTATATATATATATATATATAATTTTTTTTTTATTGTTGCAGATTCATTGAGGGTACAAAAAACCAGGTTATACTGATTGCATTTCTTAGGTAAAGCCCCTCTTATAATTGTCCTTTTACATTTATACATGCTCTTAAAAATTCTTGATTTTGTCAAAACATGTTCTGCATATGTCATTGATAACTTTTTAACAGACAGCCTCCGTGGATGCAGGCTGGGGAATGGTCACCCAGACTGTGCGGGGTCCCCACCAACCTACCCCCCACTGTCACCTGGTGGGAGCTGCGCCTGAGGCTCTAAGACCAGGGGACCTCGGTACTTTGGGCTTCTGTGGGCCACAAATGGAATAGTGGGAATAGTAGGGCCACCTGGAAGAGGCTGGACCTTGCAGCCCGGGCAGGCCAGTCCTGCCTGCCACCACCGTTTTCTCATGGCCTTCTCTCAGCCAACAGAGCTGTCCCACAGCTCTCTGGAGCTCTTTTCACATAGCAGGGAAGTTCCTTCTGATAGAAGGAAGCGGTTCCTTCCAACCAATCCTTTGCCCTTGTCTGGCCATCTCCTTTTAGTGGGTAGGAATCTGATGTGTAATTCATGACCCTGCACATGCTGGCAAGTTCCTTCTCGATTCCAAGCAGAGAGAAACATAGTCGCTTAACAATAAGATACTAGCAGGTACCACCTAAGTGATAAAAGTTATGCTAAGCATATTGAGACAAGCCAGAATTGTGACCCTGCTTGTATGACATGTTGAAAAGGACATAACACTATTTCTATGATTTTCTCCCCATAATGCTTAACCTGAATCATGAAGAAATGTTATTTTGTAGGATGTCCCTAACTGAGGGACTGCCCCAATTGTGGGACTGCCCCATATCCTTTGAAAGTATAAAGATCAATAAAGTGCAGGAAAGGCAGAGGAAGTGATATGGAATGAGGGTGACTCAGGATGTGCCCCCAAATTGCCCCCAGCAATGTGTGATGCTGGGTTAGACCCTCGGCCAGAGGAAAGACGTTATAGTTACAGATGACATTATTGGAAAAAGGACAAGACAACTGCCAATGGGTTTGGTACTGTGACAATGTTAAATGCCAATTTTGATCATCGTGCTATGGTTAGGAAATCTCAAAATATTTAGCTGCCAAGAGATTTCAGTGACTTCTATTTATATCCAAGTAGAAGTTACCAAAATTCCCCAGCCATAATCCCTTCTCGCTGTGATACTCAAGGTATGTACGGCTCGGAGTTGTTCTTTTCTCATTTTTTGGTGGGATACTTTTCTTAGTGAGAAGCGTGGCATCTATCAAGAAGACCGTAGTGAAACTTCTTCATGTTCTCAACCTGCTGCCGTGTCTGAGCGCTGTCTCCAAGCACGCCGGGGGGGCCTGGAGCACGTGCCGCCGTGTGGAGCGCTGGCCTCCTCCAGGCATGTCCCTCTGCAAACCCCCTGACCCTCCTGGGCCTTCTTTCCAGCCAGTAGGATATCTGAACGGGGCCAGACGATGAGCTTTGGGATCCCAGGCTCTCTGCTACTTTCTGTGAAAACTCTTACTCTAAATTACCATAAACTGGGTGGCTGAAGACAACAGGAATTTATTCTTTTATAGTTCTGTAGGCCTAACGCCCCAAATCAAGATGCTGGCAGGGCCATGTTCCCCCTGAAGGCTCTGCGGGCGGGGATTCCTCCTGGCCTCTCCAGATTTGGCAGCTGTCAGCACTGCTGGTCGTCCTTGGCCTGGAGCCTTGTCACTCCCATCCACTTCCACTGTCACCCGGCCTTCTCCTCTGTGTTTCTCCACGCGCTTTACTCTCTGTAAGGACACGAACCGCTATAGGGTTAAGGGTCAATCCTGATCCATTATGATCTCCTCTCCATCCTCGACAATTACATCTGCAAAGACTTGGTTTCCAGTGACGTAATACTCTGAGATCCAGACGAACATGACTTTTTGGGGGACTCTGTTCAACCCACTACATCAGGCATTACTGCCTTGATTCCCTCTCTGGGTTATTGGAAACCCTCTAGTTTTATTTCCCCTTGATTCTTAATTTTTCCTGTGCACAGGGTGTTTAAACTCCACCCGTCTCTTAGAATCCCCTCCTCTCTGTCCTTCATTCAACCTCCTTTTTCTTTTTTCTGCATCCCACAGGGACAGGTGGGGCTCCTCCACATCCCCTCCTGGCTCCCAGGACCTCATTCTGGGCCTTATAAGCAGATTCCAGGCAGGATGCCATTCAAGGAGAGATTCACACGGCAAGGCTGAGGTTCAGTCCTAATGGTAAGTCAGAATGCTCCTTCTGGGTTCCCGGGTCCTCATGGAGGGCTGTAGCTTGTCAACAAACTCAGAACTTTTTCTGTTCCATCTCTTTCCAGTTATTTTGGCTCTAAAATAAAGAAAAGCTAATTACTTACATATTTGATCAATTGAAGAAACCCAGACTATATATTTTGACTCCTGGTCAATTAGGACTAAAGGCTCCAACTTAATGATTTCCTTCACTTTCAAGTTGTGAAGAAATTCTTTCTGGCTTTCTCGTTGCACCTTTACAAAGGCCGGGCTTTGTAAGAACAGAGTGATGATGGTACTAACTCTAGTACCGGGTAATTGGCAAAGCCCTGTTCTGCACTGAGTCTCAAGACAGCTGGCAACACTCCATGGGTTATGAACTGGGCAAGACACTCTGCTGTCCTTGCATACTGACGGGAAAATGATCCCACCCCGTTGGTTCCCGGGCTGGTTCCTAGGAGCTGGGTATAGGGTGGACACAGGCACGACCAGTTTGTCCAGACTCTTATTTAAGATCCTTGTCTTTGAAAGGACAAAAAGTGAATTTCAGGATTAGATCTTTATTTGAAATAAAACCAATTAACCATCTTGCCCAGTGACTTCCTCTCCCGGTCTCCTTCTATTTCTAATTAAAAGTTAACCTTCCCCCAGTCTCCTTCTATTTCTAATTAAAAGTTAACCTTAAAAAAACAAACTTTTTGTTAGCCAAGTCTTCAAGATTATCCCGGGTTGGATTTTAATTCTGCCACCAACTAACATCATGAATTTGGGTAATGTCCTGGGCCTCCGTTTACTCACCTAGAATGTCAGTTTCAGGGTCCAGTGGCAGGGACTGAAGGGCTGGTGTCCAGCACGTGCCCTTCTGAAACCTCTCGGTGGTAGCTGGCTCCCACGCCCCACCTTCTCGGGAGACTCTGATTTTGGAAAAGGATCAGTCCCAGATCACAATGACACTGCTGTCACTGCAATCGTCTTCAGGCCAGTTTGCAACCACTCTGTTCTGGCCACGTGAGGCAGGGGAGGGCGTGGATCAGTGCCGAGAGCATGGGGGCGTTTGGTCCTCTCACGTCAAGGCCATTCCGAGACGGTTTCTCTCCACGAGAGGAAATCGTGTCATCCTTCTCAGCCGCCACTGTAAAAACACTGTTGAAAACAATCATTTTAAAGGAATTCTGAGAGAAAATGTTAAGCAAAGACTATCAAAGCAATACTCAAAAATATCAATGAAAAAGCCTGTTTTTAGTTAGCAAAGCCCCCAACTGGGAAGATCAAACAGCTCTTACGAAAGTGCACATTATACAACTATTTCATCACAAGCCGAGAGCTGGCATCTCAGGATCCGGCTGAGAACCCACCTCCGGAATACCTTTTCCCTTAATCCCCTTCATCCAAGAATAAACACTCTTAATGAAAGTCTCAAGAGGACATAAAAAGGAATTTGTTTTTCCAGTTCTTTTAACATTCTTTCCGAAAATAGAGAGCTATTCCTGTTTGCACCTTCCTTATATCAAACACCTCAAATATAGCCACTGCCACTGCTTCTGGAAAGTTCCGTGGGTGCAGAGAAGCAGGACCTGGTACCTAGGTTGATAACCTGATACCAGAACATCTTGGGTTCCAACTGACTAGCTATTCGTTCCTCTGGGGGTGAGCTCACATTTTAAACGTTGCCAAGAGAGACGTGCCCTTGAGCTCTGCGGTCCTGTGCCACAATGTAGAAAGCCAGAAAGGGATCAAACAGTTCGTTATTTTGAAACACTAGAGCGGATATTTCCAAGACTGCCTCAGAAAGCGCCTTGGAATTAACACCAAGTGCTCATTATCTTATGAAAGACCCATGCCTGCCTGATTGCTCTTTTAGCTACATGGCTGTTTGGTGGTAACAACGCAAACGGACTTTGAGAGCCGGGTCATAAGAAGAACATATCAAGAGATCTGAAGAGAAAAGGGGTTTCCCTTAGCAATTGGAGCTGAACCCTGAAAATCTCTGTGGTTTTCTCAGGAGCTTCGAACGTCATGTAGAAAATGGATACATAGATGTGCTTAAGCAAAGTAAGTAGGGAATTTCATGGAAAATTTGATAGGGAATTATATCTTTTTATTATATAAGCAATAACATGTTCTTTGTAGAAAATATGAACAATAAAAATATGACATGTAGAAGAAAATTACAATTAACCAATTATACCACAAAAGATAATCATTTTGGATGCATATATATTACTTTTTCTGTAAATTTGTGTTTATGTTTTATTTATTTTTGTCCTGTGCTTTTTTTGCTTAATTTAATCATATCTTTATATTATAGTATCTGAATGGTCAACTCCCTGGGACACTTATTGAAAACTCTACATTTCTTTGAAATCTAGAGTTTTATCTAAAACATTTATTTGAATTTTGCAGTCTACTTGAAAACAATTCCCTATTTGTTTTAATGTAAAGTTGTAACAAACAAATATAAAATGTAAATTGTACAATAAGTACATAAATATAACATACAGAAATGTAGAGTATAAAATTATAATATATAAAGCATATCAAAATAAAACTGATAAATTATCTCTAGTTCTACATAAATGGAAGCATCTATTTCTCTGCCCTCTTTGAAATTTTCATTTTATGCCATTTAAATATGTCTACTTACCATAAGTCTAAGAATTTATCAGCCCAATTTGAAATTGCAGCCTTAAAATACTCTATGCCACTATAAAATACTGGATGGTAATGTGTTTTATATACAACTCCACATGCGTACACCCACGCGCAGAAGAATAACATTTATTTAGGGATTCCTTGGACGTAATTTCCAGGCTTGGAGGAAGTAGATTTACTCAAACAAAACTCTTCTCCTTTCCAAGCCTACAGTTGGTCTGAGATGTCCCTTGGTGAGATACTGTGGATATGAACTAATGAAGGCTGGCAGTGCAGAGGGCTGGAGCGGGAAAGGGCCCCAGGTCGCAGCCCCCCACTGCTCTGCGCACCTATGGTGATGAAGAGTTGGGATGTCAAGCAAAGTAGATGAGAAGCTAGTCCGGGAAATGTCTAGATAGAAATCAGCAGCTTAGACAGGATATAAACAAAGCTGAAAAACAACTGACAATTACCCTCAAGCCATAGCATCTAAACTGTGGGTTGTAACTTTACGTCATTAAAACTCCACCTTAGTGTCCTTTGATCTGTAGATGAGCGCTCCTGTGTCCTTCACCCCAATAGCACTCTTCCTTGAACAAAAGACAGACTATTTATTTGAAACATGAGACTGATACCTTTTCACTTTTTTCATTGTTTTTATTATTAAATCATAGCTGTGTACATTAGTGTATGCATGCCCCCAAACCCCCAACAGAAAGGCCCTGAAAATTCAGCTCGAGGTGGCACCTATCTGTTTTGCTAGAGGCCAAACCGTGTCATCTCTCTGGGCCAAGAGAAAGAAACTCTGCGTGTTGTGAATTTATTGCCTCTTCCCTCCTTTTGTCTGCCGGATCCCAGGTGGTCGGGTAAAGTCCCTGCAGTCCACCATGTGGGGGCTCTGTCCCATCCTTATTGGCTACAAGACACAAATGTATCAATTTATAGAAAATAAAATGATAAAATCAATGGGTCACAATTTTTTACTTGAAATTTTTTTCCTTCAAATTTCATGCAGGGTTTGGGCATCCGTTCCTACTTGCTGGTCTGGGGGAAAATGAGTCACTGTGGGCAACACAGGGCAACACGGTCATAGAGTGTCTGTTTCAGAAATAGTCACTCCGGGGGCTTCTTTTCCACATATTTGTTTGGTTGTTATTTATGCTACGTATGTGTAATAAAGTTATATTTTCTCTAGCATAGCTTTCTACATGGAATAAAATGTATCAATGTTTCCTGTCGTACTTCACAGAGTGTCATGACTCCCATATTGCCACCTAATCTAGACTGACAGTCACCAGTACAGAGAACTCTGCTATTCACTTGAGCATGAGAAAGACCCATGGACTAAAAAATGGAGAAACAAATCTCTGACCCAGTAAGTTGCTATTTAGGAGAGGAATGAACCGAGCCTAACTGAGGAGCCATTGAAGAGGTTTCTCCACCCTCACCTATCACCGGCTAACATTCCACAGTTAGAGCTTCATTTCTTTGACTTAAATCCATAGAAATTGTATTGCTTCCAAAAATACATACATCGCAAAGTTAAAACCATACACTTTGATCAGTCATTTTCAACAGTGTTTCTCAGCGAGGGGTGGACAGGTTGTCTGCGTCAGTCTCCTGGGCTGGGGTGGGTGGGTGGTGAGAAGATGGTGGGAGGGACAATCAGTTGGAGATTTCTGGGTCCCATCCTTAAAGATTCTGAACTTCTAGATCTGGGGGGGGCGGGCCTCCAGGAATGTTATTTTAGCAAACATCCCAGGGGATTCTTACAGAAAATTAGAGTTTGAGAAATAATAACTTTTATGCTAAAGCGAATGCACTTAGGAATCCTTCCTTAAGAGCAGAGATGATACTAATCTCTGAGGGGTGAGTCAGCGCCCTTCACTAAAGGACACAGCAGGCATCTGGGCAGGGCAAAGGACAAACCCTGTTCTTCCTGGAAGAATTACCTAGGAAATGCTTTCTTGGGGAGGGTATGGCCATTGCATGCTTTGTAGGAAAACACTGGGAAAAGAGAAGAACAGATACCCAGCCCTCTGCATCCCTTCCTGGTCACCTAGGAAGATTTTTACATGGCATGGACAAAATCCACATGCACTGCTCGTCCCTCGAAGTTCTGTCCTCCAGTCAGGCACAAGCACCCCTGGCCTGCACGTGGCCTAGGCCAGCATGTCTGAGCAGCCCTCATGCTCCTGTGAGCAGCACAGACGCTGTCTCCTACCAGGGCACAGAGCTTTGTGGGGGAAGCCACCTGCCTTCTGCATTAGTGTCCTGTAGCTGCCGTGACGAAGAGCCACAGACTGGGCAGCTTAGATTACACACATTTATTGTCCCCCTGTTCGGGAGGCTGGAAGTCTGGGATTGGTTAGCAGGGTTGGCTCCCCTCAGGGCTGTGAGGAAGAATCAGTTCCCCGCCTCTCTTCCAGCCTCTGGCAGGTGCAGGCATTCCTTGGCCTGTAGGGGTCGCCTTCTTCCTGTGTCTTCCAATCATCTTCACTCTGCCTATGTCTATTTCTGCGTCTAAATTTCCCCTTTTTGGAAGGATACTGGTCATATTGGACGAGATCCCACCCTAATGACATCTTGACTCCGTTATTTTCAAAGACTCCTTTTCAAGAAAGATCTCATCCTCAGTCCCGGGGGCCAAGATTGAACATCTTAAGGGGGTCAGGACTCAGCCATTCATACCTCTTCTTCCCCAGGTCTGTCAGAGACAGCTGCTGGCCCTAGGAGGCCGGGGACTGCACATGTGGACCTTGCCATGCAGCCCCACCTTTCTCTGAGACCCCTCACCAGTCACCCAACAGCCCCTGGAGGGGCCCAAGCCTCCGCTCAGAGACTCATGGGGCCCAGTAAAGGCACCTGATCACAGCAGGGTGATAAAGAAGATAAAGAGCAACAAGCTGGGAAATTGACTGGAAGGCCCCAGGTGGTCTTTCAGAGTCAACTCCAAGTTTTCTCCCTGGTGTAGCTTTTATTAAATGCTTCATATTAATAATTTGCATTATTGTTTCTGAGCTTAGACATCCCTTTGCCCGTGTCTCTGGAGCTGTGTTCAGACCTTGTCTCCAGGCCTTGCTCAATACGAGGTTAACATGCAGACGCTGAGTGATCAAAGACTTCGCTTCCCCGGAACCATCATCATCTAAGGGTGTGATGACAGTGATAAGAGCAAACATCCATGGGATGTTTTTCAAAGGAATCCTTCGGAATTTTTCAAAAGTATTTGTGTTTACAAAAAAAAGAAAGGATTCTCTACTTGTCACCTCAGAGTAAAATCAAAAGAGTATGAGCTCTTAGTAGAAGCTGAGCTTTCTCACTTGCCTGATGGTACCTGTCAAGGTTCTCTTCATGTCCAAGAACACTAAAACTCTCCATTCAGAGACTTTCTCAGCAGGGACTAGTTGGGAAAGCCACCAGCTCTGCCCAGCATCACAGCTGTACTGACCCCCCGGTGGACTTCCTCTACCTCTGCAGGACCACAGCACGATCTCCTCTGCCCAGGCCACGTTCTCACTGCCCTAGGCCATTGCCTGAACAGGTTGGGCAGCAAGGCATTAAGGGGCAGAGATTAGGCTTAGGAATCTAATACGCAACTGTGTGCTTACTGTTGTCCAAATATTAGGAAACCCTACCCCACATCAGTGGATTAGATTCATTAGATTTGCCCAGGGGACAAATCAGAATGTGATGGCCTCACCCCAGCTGAGCTCCCGTCACCTGAAGCACTGTTAGGCTTTCTGGAAAGGCTCCCTCCCAGAATCACATCGTCATTTTGGCTGTCAAGCTTTGAGAGGTTTATTATTCAGTGTTGATAAGAGACAGAAGCCCTGGCTATATCCTACATTTACCCAGAAAGAATATTCAGTCATTGTTTGTTCAGACCATCCAAGTCTTGGAAACAACCAAAATTTTGGTGATAATTAGGAAACAACTCAACCCTGAGTTCTCTCATCCTGTAGCTGTGGGTAGACAAGACCTGAGTGAGGCAGGTGGTAACCAGGGTATGGAGACTCGCTGCAAGTGCTGGCCATGGCCTACACTTGCTCAGAGTCATACCAAGAAGAAAAAAGCTGTGTACAAATCCAGGCTCAAGTCTGGGGTGCAGCCTGGGACATCTGCACTAAACGTCAGACACCCCCTATGCTGCAGCGTGAAGTGGGGTGACCTGAGACAGGCCCATGAACAGGCCTCATGCCTGGTTGAGTTGAGCTTTGCCCTTGTCCTGCAGCAAACATCCAGCCCTTGGCCACTGCCAGTGATAAGCAGAAGCCACTCCTGTAGAACTGAGGGCCTGGGCGGGTCTGGTCTGGTTCGTACAGGCTCTGTGGGGTCTCGAAACACCGCAACCCTGCATTTAGAGGCCGGCAGGTTGGTCCCAGCTCAGCAGCTTGAAGTCTGTGTAATCCTGAGATAGTCACGTGGCTTTGCTGAGTATCTCTTTCCTAATCTGAAGCCCGGGGATTAAAAATCCCCCTGCACAGGAGGTGAATGGTTCACACATGTCCAAGTCTCTTCCACATAGGACTATTAAGCATGTAATTCATTTTTCCTTAAGCGAGTTTAGCTTTTGTTTATTGAGCTTTGAGGTGATTTAGAAAGATATATCTTCAAAAAGACATAGAGGTGAGCTTTGTGTTCTGTGGGTGACTTATTATCATCCAGATAATTTCACATTTCATACTTGTATCTAAATAGTTTTCCCTTTTTTACCAGAAATTAATGCTTATTTGTTTTTCTGTTCATAAAAATATTGTATAAAAACTTGGAAAATACAGCAACTTTACAAATAGAAAGAAGAAATCATATATGTAAAATCTGAAATAGACTATTAGCAAACAAATTGTGCTTATGTAAGAATACATCATAATAAAATAGGATTTATCACAAAAATGTACACTAATGGTTTAACATTTGAAAATTGGTTATAGGAGTCATCACATTAGCAGATTTAAAGGATAAAAGCACACAGTTCATCTTAATATATGTGTAAAATTATTCGACAAAAATAGCATTCACTTGTGACAAATTTATTAATAAAATTGAGATAATAAAAGACATCTAACAGAAATATGATCCTCATGCTAAGCAAATATAATACTTAATAGTGAAGTTTTGTATAACTTTCCCCTAGTGAGGAAGGACACACACCCTCTTCTATTCAATATTGCATTGACAATTTTAGAGAAATCAAACCTTCCACAATGCTACCAGGGAGAAAAGCACTACAAAAAAATCAACTGCTTCTCTCTACGTAGGAAACAAACCACCACCACCAGGTTGTTTGATCATCCCATTTTAAACAATCAGAAGTTTGCTCGTATAAACGACACAATTTCTAGAAGTAAATGCCTTTTGTTATATATGTATTTGTGTATATTTATTATACACATAGTTGGGTCTAGTTATTTGCAATAATTATGTTCCATGAGCCGGAATTAGTGAATACTGAACCCGTGCTCCTGCAGGAACCACAGAGTTGGGTTCTTCTAAGTCTCTGGTCAGGACATTTTCGCCAGTAGATCAGTACGTAACCTTGCTTTGTGCTCAGTTTTGTTTAAAGACACGTAACTTACTAGTTATCTAATGTATAAACATATATATAGGTTGTGAGTGCCTCTATATCCACACACATATACACATATATTGCATATATATGTGTATGCACATATATTGCTTCATTAACACTAAAGTCATGTCAGCAGCACTAGAACTCATACCCTATGAAGCTTGTCTAACTCACACGTTTCATCTCTAAGGCGTATCACAGTCCTCTTGTACTTAGGAACATCAACCGCACTTCAATGCTACACTGGGTAGGGAGGTGGAGATTGTAAAGAGTGAAATCACTGAAAAAGGAAAAGTACAAAGTGTGAAAAACACGGCACCAAATGGAATATGAAAAGGACACTTGTTACAAGAGCTGAAACAAGAAGGTACAAACTTGGTTCAGCCGCCGCTGGGAACATGCAATTCAAGCAACTCAAAGTTGAGTTTGTGCACCTGTGTGGGGGCAGCTGTGAAGACGCTGTGGGTCTAGATAAGCAATTTTCAACCTTCCTAATACCACAACCCTTTTATACAGTTCCTCATGTTGTGGTGACCCCTAACCATAAAATTATTTTCATTGCTACTTTGTAACTATAATTTTGCTACTGTTGTGATTCGTAATGTGGATATCTGATATGCAGGATGTATTTTCATTGTTACAAAGGGGCCATGACCCACAGGTTGAGAACTGCTGGTCTGGATGTTAGGGTTACAAATAAATTTTAGAAAGTAAGCAAAGGTGCAAGCACAAAACTTGTGAATAGTGAGATAGACTGTTTCTACGTCATAAACATGTGTGTGCGTGCACATGTGTACATACACACAGTATGTATAAGATGTTGCGTGTGAAACTACTTATGAGAAAAGTAAAAAAGAAAAACTGTACCAAATTGCATAAATAAGCACTTCTAGATACACAGATGTCACCCCCATGAATAAGAGGTCACATACCAATGGGGGTGGCGGGGCTGGTTTGTTTTAACATGTCCCTAACCGTCCCCATTGGTTGGCGACTGTTTTGAAGGTGGGGATTCTCCTCATATTAAATTAATATGAATTTAATCTAATTTTGAACAACATCGCACCAGGACTTTTTTTTTTTTAACAGAAGCTAGATAGTCTAATTTATTATCAGTCGTTCCCTTAGTGCTGCTACTTCTTTTTGTTTTTGCCTATTATCATTATTCCTTTCAATATTTGTTCTCTACTACTAATGCCGTAGAACTTAACATTCATGTACTATAATCTGAGTGTAGAGGCTGTCTCATCAACTTGTGCCAAGGCATGGTGGCACATGCCTGTAATCCCAGCACTTTGGGAAGCCAAGGTGGGAGGATCACTTTAGACCAGGAGTTCAAGAGCAGCCTAACTCTGTCTCATGTGTAAGGTTCTGGTGATGGAGTCTGTGGTTCTTGACTATTATACTTCCAAGGGAATGGTAGACAGATTACTACGTGAGATATAGCAGGAACGTCTAGATTACAAAATATACTCAAAAGTAGTTCACCTCCTTACAACTTAAAAATGTAACACTTTGGGTTTCAGATAGTTCCACTTCTTCCTCAGTTCTTCTTCCTTAGGACTTTTTTGTGAAAAAAGACAAGTTGGCCTTTTGTTCATTAGGAAGCATTGAGGAGTGATGGAGACAACTTTGAAGCGGAAGGAGAAGGGAAGCTGAAGTCAGAAAGACGGAGGTGGCGTTATCAACAATACTCATGCTACTAGTTCTTAAGGCTTAGCATGAATTATGGTGATTTTAAAAGTACAGTACTTCCTCAGAGCCAATTAAATTAACAGATAGAGAATAGAGAACCTAGAAAGTAATCTGCACATATTTGGGAACTTGATAAATCACAAAGATAGTATCTTCAATCAGTAGACAAAGGGCGAACTCTTCAACATATGTTTTCAAAATCACGTTTTTTATATGGGAAAAAAGTCTGTAAATCCTGCCATATACCATACACAAAAATTAATTCATCTGGATTAAAGACTTAAATGTATCAAACAAAATTTAAAATTACTCAAAGAACATGTCGAATAATTTACATATGATATTAGGGCAAAAATGAACTTTTAAACAAGAAATAAAGTTATAAATTATAAGGAAAATGTGGAGGGATACACATAAAATGTTTTGAAGTCCTATAGGACAAAGGCTACAAATAAATTAAAACTTCAAGCTATTAACAGATGGAAGGTAATTGTAACAGACAATAGGAAAAGGACTAGTAACCAAAATATGAGTTGTTACAAACCAAGTAAAAGAAGACAAAAAGCTGATTAAGCTGCAGAAGGGCGGGCCCAGGTACAGAGGAGGCGACCTGGAAAGATGACCAAGACAGGATGACACTACCAACATGTCTAGAATTCTTCACATAGCAGTTTTATTGACTTTGATTTGCACACCATAAAGCTCGCTCACAAAGCATCCAGCCCTGCAGCTCTTGGTATGTTCACAGAGTTCTGCGAGCATCACCACTGTTTAGTTCCAAAATCATCACCTGTCTCCCCTAGAGTGCTTTCACTAGCACTCTATCCCCACGCCTTCCTTCCATTCCTAGGAAACCCTACTCCACTTTCTCTCTGGATCTGTTTGTTCTGCACATTTTGCAAAATCGAGTCATTAAATAGCCTTTTGTGACTGGCTTCCTCCCCCAGCACAATGTTTCTAAGACCCACCCACGTGGGGACGCACATCCGAGCTTCATCCCTTCACGGCTGAGGAACGTTCTGCGGTGTGGACACACGACGTGTTGCTCGTCACACGCTTTAGGCAGGAACTAGCTGCCTAGCTGATAGTTTTACAAGAATTCCTGGAAAATCCCTTGGGAAACGCTGCAGTAGTTTGCATACACTGAAAGCTTTAAGCTTTAAGTTTGAATTTATTCATTTTTTTAAATTTCAGGTTAATGTGAGGGTACAAACGACCAAGTGACAATATTTGAATTTGTTAGGTAGAGTCCCTCTTGCAGTTATGTCCTACACCTAAAAGCTGGGCCAAACACCCCCCACAGTGGGCCCATTTAGGGGGAGCACCCCAAACCCCCTTCCCTTCGTCCTCTCCCTCGTTCCCCCTCCCCCCTACTTGAATTGAAATCAGTTTTTCTCCTATGTGGACAAGAATTCTTCATATTGGTATTGAGGATATTGGATATTTGCTTCACATTCTTCTCAGTAAAGTATCACAAGAATAGAAAAGCGAATACTCACTGAATTTGAATTTAAAAATTAAAAAAATATTCCCTAAAAGTTTAGGTCAAACACATGGGTGCACATTATACATAGGAGCGCATGATACACGGCAAAATATAGTGCCAAGAATTGGAATTGCCACGCTCTATGGTAACTCCATAAACAACATTTCAAGAAACTGCCAAAGTCACATCACTATTTTAGGATGCCACCAGCAATGTATGAAAAAATTTCTCCAAATTCTCACCAGCGTTTCTTCTTGCCTTCCTCTTGATAGTAGCCATGGGAGAGGGCGTTAAGTGGCATCTTACCATGGCTTTGATTTGCACCTCTCTAATAACTAATGATATGCGTGTTTTTAAGCACTTAACAGGCCATTTTTATATCTTCTTAGGAAAAATATAGATCCACTTTAAAAGTTGGGTTTCTTGTCTTTTTATTATTGAATTTGAAGAGTTCTTTATATATTCTGGTTACAAGTCAACCTTTTTGGAAATTTAGTGAAACAATTGAAATAATAATGTTCCTTATAGCCATGAAATGGGCCAAATTTAAAACACGTGGGAAGCATGTTGGGAAAGTGCTTGTTCTAAGTCTTTTGCTGGGTGTGCACATTGTTTTACACTCATCGGAGAGGAGTTTGACGAAATCTGGTCAAGTTGCAGGTCAACGGATCATAGGGCATACTAATCCTCCGTGGTATGTTTGTACAATGTAGAAACTTCCTAGATGTCTGAGGAGACTGTTCACGTGTGCTCGTTGCTAGGTTGTCATGAAGGTATCACAAGCATAGTGTGTTCTGGACGGATGCCTGTTAATGTCAAGATGGAGTTTAGGGCAGGGATGCGGTGACTCACGCCTATACCTTAGCACTTTGGAGGCCCAGGCCCACTTGAGCTCAGGCGTTCCAGACCAGCCTGAGCAAGAGAGAGACCCCATCTGTACTAAAAATAGAAAAACTAGCCAAGTGTTGTGGTGGGTGCCTGTAGTTCCAGCTACTCTTTTTTTTTTTTTTTGCAGTTTTGTCTGAGGCCAGGCTTGAACCTGCCACCCTCAGTATATGGTGCTGATGCCCTACTCCTTGAGCCCCAGGAGCTGCCCAGTCCCAGCTACTCTTGAGGCTGAGGCAGGAAGATTGCTTGAGCCCAGGAATTTGAGATTGCTAGGAGCTAGGCTGATGTATTCTAATCTGGATAACAGAGTGAGACTATCTGGGGGGGGGGGGAAGATGGTGTTTAAGAGTGACACATTAACCCTATGAACTTGTAGGGTTAATTATCTATTAATTAATTATCTATTAATAATTCAGGGGGTCTGCACACTTTTTATGTAAAGGATCAAGCAGAGAATAGGCATCTTCAGCTCTGGGGGCCAGTATGTACCTGTCACAGTTACTCGGCTCTGCTGCTGCAGCACGTAAACTGTCACGCATAAGCAGCCAGTACGTCTGCAGGTGGGCAGGCCGGGGTTGGCCTGCGGGCTGCAGTTCACCAGCTCCTGATTTAACCTCTCCAGCCCTTAGGCTCTTCATCTGTAGAAGGGATGAGCATAATCACCTACTCAAAGTGATTTTGGAAAGTAAGTTAATAAATTAGTTAATGCATGCAAACCACTTTGCATAATACCTGGTGGGTAATGTTCCATGAATATAGTTATTATTGTTGCTGTTATTACTTTTAGTGTTTGTTATTAGCATTTTCACTGCTGCTGCTATCACATCGTGGAAGTGAGGCATGTGACTGCCGCATGATGAGCACTGATGCCAAACTAAGGGTGGCGTGTCCACGGTTTCATGCATCCCCGTCCCCTAGGAAAGGCGTCGTTGTTAATCTCACTTTTATGGATGAGAAAACTGACTTGCAGGGCTACTCACTAGCTAGTAAGAACCAGGACTGGTGTGTGAACCCAGGTCAGTCTGGCACCTCTTCCACCAACCCTGAGGGCTTGACGATTCCACACGAGGAGTGAGGACTCCGTGCGTGCCTCTATTGAGAATGTGTGGCTTTATACACATTTTCCTTACCCTCCTAGATTTCATGAGTTTGTTTCCAGATGGAGCTATTGCTAATATTCTAAAGGGATATGGAGTTAGGGGGAGATTGAAAGTGTCTTAAAATGCAGTAAGAACAAGCTATCATTTAGCTGTTGTGGTTATGCAGCCATACAAGGAAAATTCTAGGGCAGTAGAGTTAATCTCTAGACCTGCCCAGAGGAGGGGTCACTAAATACTGCAGAGTTCTTTCCAAACACACCATGCATTGAGTTAAACATTTTTTTTCCATTGATTTTTAAGCTCCTGGGTATTTCCAGAGAAAGTAATGTGAAACTTCTGATTCATTTATGTGCATGTTATAAAAATGCCATTTTATATAAAACCAATCAAAATATTGATTGCACTTCAGGGTATAATACAATTATTTCCCAAAACAGCTCAAATTTGCATCTGGTATGTAAGAAAATTTCAAGTATAAAAGGAAAAACATGAAAAAAAATTAATGAGACTTTCAGAAAGATGTATTTATTCACCTTATACCTTTCCCATGGTGTATGTGTATGTGTGTGTTAAAAATTTTGACTCAGTTGCTGTTAACTACTGTTTCTTTATTTACCATTTCATTATTTTGACTTTTATTTTGGTTTCCTCATACTATCTTTTATTGTTCTTCTTCTAACTTACTGCATTGACTATTTAATTGACTACTAACTACCACATTAATTTGAAGACAGAATTTTTTTCTAGTGAATGTATTCAATTCTCTGTAGTATTTCCTTTTAAGTACCACTGTGGTGAATGCTACATTTGGGAGTACAGTATTTTAATTTTCACTCATTTCTGACAGTCTTCAATTTTACTCTTTTCTATTCTATTTAAAAGTGGTTTTTATCATCTTCCAGATATTTGAAAACATGCACATTTTAAATTAACCTACAATTCTTATTTTCAACTTTATAAACATTGTGTCAAAAGAACATGGTCTCATGATATATGTTCTTTGATATTTTATTTATTTATTTATTTTTTGAGACAGAGCCTCAAGCTCTCACCCTGGGTAGAGTGCTGTGGCATCACAGCTCACAGCAACCTCCAAATCCTGGGCTCGAACGAGTCTCTTGCTTCTGTCTCCCAAGTAGCTGGGACTATAGGCGCCTGCCACAATGCCCGGCCATTTTTTGGTTGCAGCTGTCATTGTTATTTGGCGGCCCAGGCTAGATTTGAACCCGCCAGCTCAGGTGTACGTGGCTGGCGCTTTAGCCCGTTGAGCCACAGGCGCCGAGCCTGTTCTTTGATATTTTAAAGATTTGCTTTGTGACTTACTAAGAGGTCAATTTTTGTAAGTTTCACATGGGTGCATAAAAACAGTGTGTATCCCATAGTTATTAGGTAAGGGTTCCATAAATGCTCGATAAATCTTGTTAATTTAAAAATTCTATGTGCATAATAATTTTTCTATCTGATCTGTTAATTTCTGAGATAAGGCATGCTGTAAATTTCAATTCTTATTGTAGATTTCTCAGTCTTATCTGATAATTCTCTTACTTCTTGTTCATTTATTTTTAGGACACAGTTAGATTATAGAGAGTTAAGATTTTCAGAATCTTAATTTTTTTTGTTAAATTATTCCTATTTTATGACATGGTGACCCTCATTATCTCTTATAATTATTTTTTTAACGTTAAAGTCTTTTTTTTTGACTAATAGCTACATCAGTTTTCTTCTTCTTAGTCTCTGTTATAGCTTCACTTTTTCTATCTTAGTTTAAATAGAAGATAGCTGGAATTTTTAAAATCCAATTTGAAAATCCCTGTTTTTAAATTATTGAATTGAATCAGGTATTATTAGACTTGGAACAAATTAATGTAATTTTGAGTTTTACACATACCACTTTATTTTGGTTCTTTTCTTCTCCTTTGTTACTTTCTTTTTCTTTAGAAGTTAAGATTTTTTTTATCCCCCCCATTTATCTCCAAGCTTGTGTTAGTTATTATTATTAGTTATTGTATTTATGGTATTTTGCTTTTAATACTTTAATATTTACCTTGCATGCATATCCTGATTCTAATGTTAATGATTCTCTTAACCATTCTCATTAAATATACGAACATGTCCATTTGCTGTAAGTTCAGGTATTTTTCCCCACCGTCAGTAGTTGTCAAATAGTTGAACCTCATTTTTACATTTTATATTTAGTTAAAATTTTATTTTTAATTATTATGGGCATATTATAGTTGTATAGTTGTATAAATTTCTAGGGTACATGTGAAGTTTTGATCCATTGTGAACTAATCAAATCAGGATTATTGTGATATCCATCACCTCAGGTGTTTAGCATTTCTTTGGGTTATGAACATTCCAATTTCACTCTTTCAGTTATTTTAAAGTGAACACCAACTTGTTGGATGTAGTCATTTTGTTGTGCTATTGAATATTGCTCTATCTAATTACCTATTTTTGCACTCATTAACCATCTCTCTGTAGCCTGCTACCCTTCTCAGCCTCTGGTAACCAAAATATCAGTGGTGGTAATGTTGATTAATACTGCTATATTGAATTATTTTTCTTTTTTTTTGCAGTTTTTTTTTGGCCGGGGCTGGGTTTGAACCTGCCACCTCTGAGGTATATGTGGCCAGCGCCCTACTCCTTTGAGCTACAGGTGCCGCTTCCTTGAATTATTTTTCTAAATGTACTAAGAGACCAAAACCCATATTGCATGACTAGTTAATAGGGATTAGAATTTTTAAACATATTTATTGAGATACAATTTACATACCAGACAATTCACACATTAGAAGTGTGTAATACAATGGTTTTTAGTTTGTTTGCAGAGTGGTGCAATTGCCACAATTTTATATTTTTATCACCCACAAAAGAAATCCAGTACATTTGGGTCAACATCTCTCCATCTTCCCCCTGCCCTCCCCACCCCACCCCAGGCCCTATTCTATACATTTCCCATGTACGAAATTGTACAATGTGTGACTTTTTGTGTCCAGCTTCTTTCGCCTAGCTTAATGTTTTCAAAGCTCACCCATGCTGTGGTGTGAATCATTATTTCATTCATTTTTTTTGCAGAATAATGTAGTGTATAAATGTGCCATATTTCACTTATACATTCCTAAGTAGATAGGCACTGGGTTGTTGCTATTGATGGGCTGCTCTGAATAGTGCTGCCATGAACATCATGTGCAAGTTTTTCTGTGGTTGTATGTTCTATTTCTCCTGGAAATGGAATTACTGAATCATATGACGACTCCATGCTTAACATGGAGTTTCAACAAACTACCAAACTGGTCTCCAAAGTAGTTGGAACATCTTGCACTAGTAACGTATAAAGGTTCCCCTTTCTCCACATCCTTGCCAGCACTGTCTTTTTCATTCCAACTAGCCTAGTGGTTCTGAAATGGTATCTCACCGTGGTTTTGATTTGCATGTCCCCAGTAGCTAATGACGTTGAACATCTTTTCACGTTTTTATTAGCCCGTTGTTTATCTTTGTGGAAATGTCTACCCATTTTTAACTCAGTTTTTTATATTTTTATTATTGAGTAGTTTAAAAAATTCTTCACAAAATCTGGATACCAGGCTCTTCCCAGATATAATGTATGATCTGCAAATATTTTCTGTCCTTCTGTGGATTGCACTCTCACTTTCTTGATTACATCATTTGTGGCACAAAAGTTGTTATTTGTTCATGTTCATTTATCTAATATTTTCTTTTGTCACATTTTTTTATGTCAGATGTGAGGCATTGTCTAACCCCAGGTCACAATAGTTTGTTTCAGGTTTCCTTTCAAAAGTTTTATAGTTTCAGATCCTATGATTAGATCTATGATATTTTGAGTTAATACAAAGTCCTCTTGTTGAAATTCATTGAGCCTAAAGATCATCGTTTATTTGGACTCACAGTTCTGCTCTGTTGATCCGTAAGTCTATTCTGTGTCAGTACCACACTGTCTCATTTAGAGGACTTTTATAGGAAGTATGGAAACATGTGAGTTCTTCAACATTGTTCTTCTCCAACATTGTTCTTTTGGGGGGGGGCTATTCTGGCTTCTTTGAACTCCCAATAAATTGTAGAATCATTTTGTCAATTTCTGTAAAACAGCCAGGTGGAATTTTGATAGATGTTGCATTGAGTCTACAGACCAACCTGATGAGCACTATCATTTTTGCAATATCACATCATTTGATCTGTGAACATGGGATGCCTTTCCATTTATTTGGTCGTCTTGAATTTCCTTCAGCAGCATTTTGTAGCGTACAAAATGTTATGTTATAGTAGTGTAGTGCTCACTGTATAAATCTTATACTTTATCATTAAATTTATTTTTAAGTATTCTGTTTTATTTGATGCTATTATAAACAGAATTTTTTTTTTTTTTTGAGACAGAGTCTAACTCCATCACCCTTGGTAGAGTGCCTTGGTGTCACACCTCATAGCAAACTCAAACTCTTGGACTCAAGTCATCCTCTTGCTTTAGCCTTCCTAGTAGCTGGGACTACAGGCGTGCACCACCACACTCGGCTAGTTTATTATATTTTTAGTAGAGACTGGGTTTTGCTTTGCTCAGGCTGGTCTCGGACTCCTGAGCTCAAGCAATCCACCTGCCTCAGCCTCCCCAAGTGCTAGGATGACAGACCTGAGCCCACCACACCTGGTGAAATCTTTTTCCTTAATTTCATTTTCAGATTGTTCATTGCTAGCATATAACATTACAATTGATTTTTATATCTTAATCTTGTACTATGTGTACTATGACCCTGATAAATTAATTTATTCTAATAATTTTAGTGGATTCCTCAGTATATTCTTATATCTAAAATCATGTCATATGCAAAGAGAATTTTTTTTCTTCCATTCCAATCTGAATTTTTAAAATTGATTTTATTTAACTAATGTCCCAGACTACGACTTCTAGTGTAATGCTAAGTAAAGGTGGTGAGAGTAGAATCACTTGTGCTGTTCTGGATCTTAGGAGGAAGCCTTCATTCTTCCATTATTAAGTATGATGCAAGCTGAGGTTTTGTTTTGTCATTGTACATGCCCTTTATCACGTTAAAATTTCCTTCTGTTCCTAGTACTTCGAGAATTTTAACATGAATGAACTTTGGATTTTGTCACATTCTTTCTCTGCTATATTGAGATAGTATGTGCTTTTTTGTTCTTTATTCCACTGATACAAGTATTACATTAATTGATTTGGGGATGTTAAACTAGTCTCATAATCTTGTGATATAGTTTAGTTCACTCTGTCATAGTGTGTAATTCTTCTTACATACGTTTCTGGATTTGGTTTGCTTGTATTTTCTTGAGGATTTTCATTTCCATATTCATAATCGATATTTGTCTATAGTTTTCTTATGATATTTTTGGGTTTTGTTCTGTATAATACTGACCTCATAGAATGAGTTGGAAATCATTTCCTCTTTGGTTTATACATTTTTTTGAATAATTGCCTATTATTCTTCCTTAAATGTTTGGTTAATATACCAGTAAAGTCATCTCGGTCTATTTTTTGGGAAGGTGGTGGTGTTTGCTTTTGTGTGTGTGTGGAAAGTTTTCAAATTATCAATTTAAAAGAATTACTCAAATTTTCTCTTTCTTCTGGAGTCAGTTTTAGTAGTTTCTGCCTTTCTAGGAATTTTCCATTCATTTATGTCCATGGCATAAAACTGTTCATATTATTCCTTTATAATATTTTTACTGAAGTAAGGTTAGTGTAATATTGCCTCCTTAATTTTTGATTTTAATAGTTAGAATCCTCTCTCCTTTTTAATAACCTAGCTCAAATATGGTCAATTTTGTTAGTTTTTTCAAGGAAAAACCTTTTGGTTTATTACTTTTCTATATGAATTTTCTAATCTCTATTTTATTAATTAGTACTCTAATTTTTAGTATTTATGTTCCTATGCTTATTTTAGGCCTCATTTTTTTCTTATTTTTCCAGTATCTGAACATGAAAGTTTAATGATTTGAAATCTTTCTTCATTTTTAGTGTGTTTATGGTGATATATTTCCTTCTAAGCATTGTTTCACCTCATCCTATAAATTTTGGTATGTTGTGTCTTTATTTTAATTTATCTCAAAGGATTTTTATTGTTTTTCTTATAATTTCTTCTTTGAAGTATATTTCAAATATGTTAATTAAATGTTTAAATATTTAATTTCTATAGTTTCATGTCTTAAGTTTAAATCTTTGATCCAGTGTATCCCCACCATCTTAACGCAGATGACTGTGACTCTAGTTCATATTCATTTTTTTTACCTTTTCACATGTAAATACATTAATTTTTAAAAATGCAGAGACCTGCTCCATATCAAAGTAGTCAGAAAATATGCAGGCTTTCAAAGTGGCAATACTGATGGGACTACAAAACTATTTTCAAAGTTTTTATAAATAGAGTAAAAAACAAATCTCTCGTATACAAAATATTTTTAAATGTGAGAAAGTATCGTGTTAATCACTCAAGCTGTCAGATTCAGGCTGACTCCAAACAGTAACAGTAGAATTACCATTACTGAGCAGCTGTGTGGGTGCGAGGCACTGCCTCGGGTGATTTCCATGCAATATTTTATGTAATATTTGTGAGGCCATAAGAATTGAGTTGTTGATTTCTGCCTTACTAATGAAAAAACCAAAGTTAAGACAAAATGAGTGATTTGGTCAAGGTCACATAACTCATACGTGTCTAAGATGGGTTTCACCCCAGTTCTGACTCTTCTACAAATTGTTTATACTTATAGGGAGAATGGAAAAGACAGTATCATTTTATTTTATAAATGTGTGAACGTATCTGCCTATGTCTTAGATATACTAACAATTTCTGGCAAAGGAATTATGCCCCGGCCAGCGGGGGGTTCAACAAGGGCCCGAGGGGAAGTCAACCTGGATGAGAGACAAACCAGACACAGAGAAGGAGACCAAGTCTATAATCTGATCAAGGTCTCAAATTTTATTTTTTACAATGCAGCTTATATAG